>JAODKF010000089.1:23325670-23340128 GCA_026779585.1 Mormyrus proboscirostris
CCCGACGCTTCCCCTGGGTCTCCTGCAGCTGCTGTGAGGGCTCAGGTGCATTAAAGATCGGCCAGCTGCCTGCAGCATGTGGTGTGTGTGAGATAAGCCCTCGGTTGCTGCGAAAACAGCCCGACAGACTCATGGATTTCCGAAGCTTGTGAAATATCAGATTGTTGGTGCCTGCGATAAAAACAGAGGAACCGTGGGATGGGAGCCAATCAGCGGAGAGCGTCGCTATCACAGTGTTTTCTAGAAATTTCTCATCCTGAACTGGCACCGTGCCCGTCCCTGGATGATGTTAGCTATATTACCTGTACTAGTATCCCGACATTCTGAGAAGATAAAAACAATTTTCTAGATGCAACGTTCACACTGTGCTGTATATATGGAAAGAAAACAATAAGAATGTTTTTAATTTACCTTATGTTAGTTATAGGTAATTACAGTGCAGCTGGCCCTGGACCCGATTTCCTGTCTGTCCCTGTTTTATTCCAGGGAGCTCGTTAGTTGGCTGCTGCCCTTTCAGGCCCTGCTGCTCACACTGTATGCTCGAGGCAGACCAGAGGTCATGTGAAAAAGTCACATGTCAAAAAAACGGGCTCCCATTGGTGCACCCCCTTCCTTTTCAGCCAGTGGCAGGGGACCACTGTAAACAGGAAATTAATAAAAAATGATTTCACCCCAGGCAGAGGGGTAATTATAGCGTCTTTTGCGGAGTTACTGCCATGTGTTTTATATGGTTTCTGCTCCCTCCTGCTTCTCCTGCAGCCGATGGCCCGGATCTAGCAATCAGGCTGTTTATTATGGTTTTCCCAGCCTTCAATCCGCAGGGGTGACCCAGGGAGCCAGGAGCAAATTGATGCGATTTCCATCGAACACGAGTTTATTTGCCGCTTTAAGCGCTGCTACCCGAGCAGCAGTGGAGCTCAGAACCAGGCTTTCAATGGAAATGTTTATACAGTAAAGGAGAGATGGGAATGAACACAGGGTACGGTTTCTGGCACTGGGCTATAGGGGGCGCTCTGCTGAGGACCTGCTATGCATCGTACTACACTCACGCTGCTAAACTCCACTAACCACCTGGCGTTTCTTGGTCATTTATATGCATGTATTAATAGGGCTGTTTTAGGGGGGCTTCCCCCTCTCCCCCCAAATTAAATTGAACACTGATTAGTTTAAATTGTGTGTTTATATTCATTTCCATTGAAATTGGACCCACCCAGTAAAGACTTACCCCTGTTTTTTTTATAAATTTTGATGTTCCTGATAGCCCCACTTGCCTTGTGGCTGATCCAGAGAAGATGACTGGCTGTGTGTATTAACCTGACGCACCAATCAGATTACACGGCTGGGTCGGGCTCTGCTGTTTATCATTGTGTCAAAGATGAGACTTTCCTGGCTGCAGCTGTCAAGCCAGAGCATCTGCCAACGTCCGGGGCAACCCCTAAGCAGCTGCTCTTAGCAATCAAGCCATCCATCTTCTGTCCTGTGCTGTCCAGGCATTAAGGGCGTAGGGCAGGGGACACCCATCCTGGGTACACACCCGAAAGACATGGCAAAGCCAGTGCTACCCACTGGGTGATAGTGAAGGCCAGAATTCACACACTTTGCTTTTAAAAATATGCTCAGGTCATTAAGGTTAAGCACGCCGACGGGACACTGCCTCGGCCTCACATTCTCTCACACGCTCAGCCTGTCCGGACCCCACGCCGACGGGACACTGCCTCGGCCTCACATTCTCTCACACGCTCAGCCTGTCCGGACCCAACGCCGACGGGACACTTAGCCTCACACTCCCTTTATACCCTCTGTTTGTTTTTTAATGCATGTGTAAACAAGTAAAATGAAACTAATAGTCCAAAACGACATGACTTTGTGACCCTGACCCATTGGGTTACTGGATCATTTTCCTGTTTTTTAATTAAAAGATAAAAGCCTACTCATCCTCTCAAAAATCCCCTCACACAATTGCACAAACAAACATATTACTTTTCCTGATTTGGCCCGGAGCTGGAGGAGTCATTTTTATGTCTTTCTGGAATAACAAACGAGATAGGAATGTATTGTAATGGATTTTGGATCTGTTTGGGCTGGGGCTTCACATACTACATTAATTCGGAGGAGTTGTCGCCATTCCAGCGTCGGGCCACGTTTGCCGTGGAGACCGAGATAGAAACGGCAGATTGAGACCCGCCTGACACACCCGACTTCCAGAACACGCACTAAGCTTCAGAACGTATAGGGCTGTATAAGGCTCAGAAGGTCAGCCTCGTCTAAGGCAGACGGGACCTGGAAAAATCAGGAACATCTGCTTCTGTGACCAAATACATCCAGATGCCAACCAAGCTTCCATGAATGTCTCGATTACAGAAAAAATGAAATTTTCAACAAAATTACAGCTTTCCGCAGAGGTGCTCTCTGACACATCGCATGGCATTTTAGCTAAACAAATACGAAATTGTGTGGAATAATAAACAGCAGTTAAATAACTGCGTCGATGTGGGTCTCATTACGCCTCAATGGCTCATCGTGTTTTGTCAATGACACCATGTTCCCCATTCAGCAAGGCTAAGAGAGGCCACCCCCGCCTCTGCATTTCACTGCACTTTTGCGGTCTGCAAAGCTTTTTAGTCTTTGAATAAAGCAGTTGGACCCCAACCCCGCACAAAGAGGTGAAATTTGAGAGTGAAATTTTCCACGTCAGGCTGTCCAGACGAGCCTGGTGTCGCATTTCCAATGATGCGATCAGCTCTCCGATTCCACCTGGTGTTAAATGACACAAGTGCCATGATGTTTCGACGGTTTTTTAGAGTATCGCCTGCTTTGGGCTGAAACACAGTGGAGGGCCATGCCATGATTTTTTTTTTCATGTATTTGCAATGTGTAAACTGAAAGCACTCTGCTTCTCGTGGAATTTTGTCAAGACTGCATATGAACATTGACCTGGATTCATAAATGTATTTGAAGAATTCTTGCGGGACTGTCAAGCGAGAGCGAAAGGTTATGTAATAGGAGTGGGAAACAGAAATGTTTCTTCAGCGCTGCAGAAGAGCTAGTTATTTTGCAGCCTGATTTAGAGTATTAATAAGCCTCAGTTTTGGTATGAATGTGAAATAAAGCATACTCAAACGGGAACTGAATTAGCCTCAGTTTAAGTATGAATGTAAAATAAAGCATACTCAAACGGGAACTGAATTAGCCTCAGTTTAAGTATGAATGTAAAATAAAGCATACTCAAACAGGAACTGAATTAGCCTCAGTTTAAGTATGAATGTGAAACAAAGCATACTCAAACGGGAACTGAATTACAGTGAGATATATCGGACCTAGAATTAATCTTTGAGGAATACCTCACAGGTATCACATATCTTACAGAGTCAATCACAGTGACCGAAGCATTTAAACTAAAATGAGAGAGTTCAAATGAGAGAGTTCAGACTTGAAAAAATGGGCAGTATGGAGTATGGAGGCTCCCAGGGAGCTTTTCTCAGGAACTCTGAACAGTGCGGAGAATTTGATTCAATGGCCAGTAAATGCACTGCATCATGACTGTATTTGACAATAGTAGTAGACACCCAGTCTAGATTAAGAACACTATGCGGGATATGAGATGAAACAGCTGGAAAGGAATGTCCATAGATATGAAGAAAACATGAGTAGACTGGCCATTCTCTGGAACCACTATTCTGTCCACACATCTTCCCATATGCATTTGAATCTGAGATTTAGCATAATTAAATTTTGTAGGAATCTGCGCGAAACGGGGGCTCGTATCAGCATTGTGGGAGATGTAGCATGCAGATGTATGCTGTGCCGAGTGAAGGTTAGTTCAGCCTGGGATCTGGCCATCACCGCAGGCTGGGATGTTTAGGCACAATGAAAAACATCTGCAGAATGATGTCAGAGCTCCACTGCTGATGTCTTAACATGGTAGAAAGAAAATATCTATGCCTGTCTCCCCGGCAGCAATTTACAAAATGTTCTAGTAAACTATATCATATATGTGCTTGTTTGGGTTAGTGCCTGTGAGCAGAAGGTCACAGGTTCAGATCCCAGGGTCCACCGAGTGTTTTCAACATTAGACCCTTAACCCCAAATTTCTGCTGTACTGTCTGACCCTGGTTTCTGAACTGTATGTCACTTTAAATAAAAGCCTCGGCTAAATAAATGAGCAGCTATTACTTAGTGACACCATGGTTAAATGGCTGCCTGTTTCACAGTTATAACAGACTCCAAAACTGGGTGTGTATCCTTCATTAACTGTAGTCTATTAAGTGCATGAGTTTCAGCAGAATGAACATTCCATGGGATATAAGGTGCTATATCAGGACTGCTCTCAGTGGAACAGGGCTGCAGCTTATCAAATATAATACATTTCGACAGAGTTGTTTACTTGCAAAACCTAATTTACGCCACAAACACACACGACAGGGATTTCGTGTTATTTGCATTCCCCCCCATATATACGTATTGTTACCGACATTACCGTTGTTTAGCTCACTGTGGGGATAAATACCGAGAGCCATCTGAGCCCGCTGCAGAGCTGCTGATAGAACACGCTGTTATACAATGTGCAGCTTCCCGGGGGAATGGATGGTACAACAGCTGTGTCCTTCCGATCTGTTGAGAGAGACAGGCAGAACTGCCGAAGCGCATCTCTTGCACTCATGTCATCGTGTATATCATCACAGGGGACATCATTTAACTCGCCAGTGGGACACATGTGAGGAAGGAACTTTAGATTAGGTATTATGTATTGGCTACGTTAACTTCCACATTGTTGCTAGAACGCTGTTTTATCGAAACGTCCTCCGAAACGTTTAAATAGTAATATAGCAGCAACATAACATTATAACATATTTTGGAACATTCCAGTACAATAATGTGAGAGTGGGAGAAGGACCAACATTGTCCTCTAGAGGGCAGCAATTGGTATTTGGGGGTTCACAGTTCTTTTTAGTACAGAGCAGGAGACTAACTTAAGTGTCATTGGCCAGCAATTAGTTTGTGGAAACTCCTGCTTTAGCCTGGCCTAATTTAAAACCCCAATTAAACTCTGTCCCACTTGTGATGCCCTATACATCAAAGCTTGATGCGTCTCCGGTAGACAGGTTTGAGACCTTGAAGAAATGATTTGCTGATCTGAGGGGGTAGTCGAGCGTGTTTCTTGGCTGAACAATTTCTGTGTTTATGTGCGTTATTAAAGTGATACCCTGCCCTTCCCCATCTCTGCCTCATGAAGCGCGAGGGTCCCAGCTGAATAACACGCGGACGTCCCAGGCGAACACGAAAAAACACCCCCCCAGGGATGATCATGAGTGCGCTTGTTTAACACATTCCCTCCTGACTTTGCCCGCAAGCTGTGCATTCGCTGTAAGGTGAGCACGCTCAGAGAAGGGAAGAAGCTTGTGACCGACCCCCTGAGGATTCAAAATCGCCTGTGCCGCTCCTTCGCTGAACCCTGCTCACCTCCTACTCTCGAACCATCCTCGTCCAGTGCTCCCCAGTCACCCATAATGCACCGCATTAAATAATTAATCCCTAATTAAAGACTCTAATTAAGGCAGAGTTTCTGTCACTGATCGCC
The DNA here is from genome assembly GCA_026779585.1 of Mormyrus proboscirostris. Classification (NCBI taxonomy): domain Eukaryota; kingdom Metazoa; phylum Chordata; class Actinopteri; order Osteoglossiformes; family Mormyridae; genus Mormyrus; species Mormyrus proboscirostris. The sequence goes on from JAODKF010000089.1 coordinate 23,331,249, forward strand.
TTGTGACAATCCATGCAACCCAGACCCATGAGCAGCAGCAGTAATCATGCCATCTGGCCCCTTGGTTACCCAGAATGCCCTGGGGCCAATGATAGCTGTGTCTTCTCTCACCCTGCTTTTTCCCTCTGTCCCAAAATTGCTAATAAATTATTTGAAGTGAGAACTTTCCATTTCACCCTTGACCTTCAACCCCAGATCTTACTAGTCAGCTCAGTGTGTATGTGTGTTTATTTAAATCCTCCATACAGTGAAAATTGCAGCAACAGGTATGAAAATGCAGCTTCTCTTAATGAAGTTTGTGGGAGATTCATTATGAGACATTAAGGAGAATCACTGAGTGTGGAATATTTTCAGCAACTCGCAATTGATTAAGAAAAACTCCTTCTCTCCCCAGCAGTGCTGCCAATGAGAGATAAAAACCACTTGGGTGTCACTGATCCCCCCCCTCTGGGTCACTGCACTGCAACTGCAACTGGCTTGAGTCCCACAGGAGGACCAGCTTATAGCAAGCAGTGCTGGTCACAAGCACTAGGGGAACAGAAGCAAGCAAGACTTGGATCTGAGGGAAAAAAATACGGGATGAGGTTACTGGGAGATACCAGTTAAGGACTGTGGGGCTCCGTGTCGTTATATGATGGTGTACCACAGAGATGTCTGAATGAGAGGGACCATGCTCTCCTTATCTGACTCTTCCTCACTCTCTGTTTGGCTTGCCAGGTTGGCTCCCTCTCAGAAGATGGTGCTCCAGGTGGTCATCAGCGTCACATATCTGCATCTCCCTCATGCAGCAAGCCTCTAGTGTAATGTTGATCTGCTTTGTGAGAAATTTCATGCCCCCAATGGAAGTCATTCGTCCTTCATTCTGAGCAATCCTAATAATCATGATCAGTAGGCCAAGTAGCTGTCCTGCCCCCCCGCCCCATTATCTTATCCCCCGTTATCTTCTATTTTATTTTATTTTAAATATTGCAACACCACCTCTAACATCTGCCTGTGATCCCGTTCTTCACTTCTCTAATCTTGCTGCCAAAACCTCTGCTACACCCCCTCAGGTGATCTTGCCAGCGAAGGATCTACACAAAAATAAACAGAGAGCAAATCGAAGTGGTTCACAGGCACGTGCCTTCAGATCTGCAGAAGAATGAGGCAGGCTAAGAATAGGCGCCTCTCTGACGGATTGGGGAACCAGCGTGAGAAGCTCTGCAGTTAATATGGGGGAGGGGGGGGGCAGATAAATGCAGGCCCGCGCACCCCCAGTCCAAGAAGGAGAGTCACCGTGAAAATCCGTCTCCCGGAGAGTGCCCAGGATGCACTGACAGGTCATCATAAAGCTCATCCAGGAAGGAGCTCTGTCTGAAGCACTGCTCTTCTGTAGGCAGCAGGAGAGCCCCTCGCCAGTGTGTGTGTGTGTGTGTGTGTGTGTGTGTGTGTGTGTGTGTGTGTGTGTGTGTGTGTGTGTGCACATGCAGTGGGAGAGCACGATGCCTGCATTTCTGTGGATGTTTATGTCTGTAGGTAGCAGAAGAGCATCCGGCCAGCGTGTGTGTGTGTGTGTATGTGCATAGGCAGCGGGAGATTCTCACGCCGGTGTGTGTGAGCATATGTATGCGTGCAGGTAGCAGAAGAGCCCCACACCAGCGTGTGTGTGTGTGTGTTTGTGGGCAGGTAATTGGAGAGCCCCTCACCGGCATGTGTGTAGGTGTGTGTCTCTGTGTCTATACATGTCTGCATGTGTGTGCGTGATGTTCTTAAAGAGCCCTTACCTGTGATCTGTGGCATCCCACAAACCGTCTTTTACTTACATTTGAATGCAGCCTTTTCTAATTCCACTCACCGGCATCCTTGAAGGGGGCGATGGCATGACCTTCCTCCCAGGAGTGATGGGATTAAGGAATTTCCCCAGTTTGATTTATGGCTCTGCTGGAGCCAGCCATCGACCCCCCACCCCCTTATTATTTCCGTACATGGGGCACTGAGTCACTGAATGATAGCTTCTGAAATCTCCCCCTCGGAATGTTCACCGCTGCGTCCCACTTCTGAGGAACACTGCACAATTCCATAGGGACTGACCCCTTCTGTCCTCCTGCCTCCCAGGGGAATCGGGTGGGGGTATGTTGCCTAGGCAACTAAGTAATGACCAGAAAGTTGCAGGTTCAAATCACACAAGTGAACAATTTGAATGGCTTCAGAAAATTGAGGCAGCAGTCACACGATGCCCGAATTGTTCTATTTCTGCTGTTCACTTGAGTGAGAAAAAGGGCCATAAGAAGCTGGAGCACATGAGATTCATCTGTGTTTCCTCCAAAACACGGAGACGGACACTGACTGGAAGCAGGGAGAAGCATCGGCCACAAAGCTAGAATATTCCTTAGAATTTCAGCACAATAAACATAATTAATAATGCATCCATAAAACACGAAGCTGGACATAAAGCAGCCAGATCTCAAAGGGTCAGCTTCATAACACTTACGCTGGACAGGGTCTTGGGGGATCATTGAGCTTATCACAGGAAACACGGGGCTCAGAGCAGGGAAGACCTTGGATGGGATGCCAGTCCATCTCAGGGCACATTAGGGACAATTTGGAGATGCCAAGTTACCCAACATCTTTCTATAATAGAAGAATACCAGAGTACCTGGAGAATTGTCAGCAGCTCTGCCTCTTGTAGTTCTGAACAGAAAATCCACCTCAAGCTAAGCAGGTTCGGGCCTTGCCAGTACTTGGAGGGGAGAGCAACTAGGAAATCTGTGTTGCTGCTGGAAAAGGTGTTGGTGTGGCCAATGTGTTAGCTCATTCTGTGGACTGTGTGGATCTCCATGTCCAAGTGCGGTGAAGGGGACACTGTGCTGTAAAAATGGTGTTGTCCTTTGGATGAGACATAAAACCAAGGTTCTGACTCTATGAGGTCATAAAGGATCCCTGGGCATCTTTAGGCATCTTTGGAAAGAGTAGGGGTGGTACCCTGATCTCCTGGCTAAAACTGCCCACTACTGCCCTACAGTACCATATCTGACCTCCTAATCATGCCCTGTATCTAACTGGTCAATTCTCTCCTGCCCCTTCACCACCTTAGCTTCTGTGTGGTGAGTGTACTGCTGCAGAACGGCTGCTGTCACATCCTCCAGATGGGGGCTACACAGTGGTGGTTGAAGTTGCTCCCCATTGGTCCTGTAAAGTCCTTTGGGTGTATTGAAAGGCACCATATAAATGTGTCGCTCATTCATTCAATCCCACACAACACAGGGATAACAAGTAAACCCCTTACACTTAATCACAGACGGGAGATGGGATTCACACCCCGAAGGCAGAGGTGTGAGGCACCGATATTTCCGTATCGCTGCAGAAGAACTGGCTAAATGGAGAGCAGTGAGCCTGCACTGATCACTGGACTCAATTCAGCCAGAAGCATTGTGCTCCTAGCCTGCCAATTAGCTGCAGGTGTGTGCAATATTATGGGCTATGACCTTCGGATGTGAATCGTGTTTCATTTCAAAGTGACGACTCCTGCTGAAGAAGGGATAACAGACCGCCTGCGATTATTTCAGATTTTACTGATGTTTACCGAAAACCACTCTTCCATAAAGGTATGTCAGTCAACCCCCCTTTGCGTAATGCTCCCTGCTTGCAGAAAGGCATCTCAGAGCGGTCCAGCAGGAGGCGCTCTCTCTCACAGTGGATCTTCGAAATGCTCTTGCCGACGATATTTAATGTTACTACACACACCTTACTGGACAGGGGAGCGTAAAGAATGAGTCATGTGACGGCTTTGGGATACAAGCAGATCCACACGCACTCAGAAATGCATACGCTGGACTACTCTTGTCCTTCATTTTCTACTTCCCATCCCCCCCCCCCCCATGTCCCTTTGCGATCGCTCTTGTCTGTCCTCTACACCTCCGCCTTCTGTGCCACCCTCCCTGCCCGTCTGCGCTGCCCACAGATGCCCGCAGCTGTCAGCACCTGTCACGCCCTATTTTCATGACTCCTGAGCTGTGGCTGTCCTTACCACCCCTAAAAACTCACCCTGAAGTGTGGGGGGATGGGGTGCGAGGAAGGGGCTGTAATCTTTGGCAATCAAGTGTATATAAAAATTTTGCTTTGGCCAAGTATCTCACTGAAGGCTATAGTGCAATAAATATGCCAGTAGGAGGAGTAGTGGCTAGAGCACTGCACTCTGGGTGTCAGAGCAGAGCCTAACAGAACTCGTATGGCTTCAACCTCAACTCAACAAAGTGTTTGAACTCATAGAAGCAAAGCTAAGGAGAACCGGAACACTGGCAGTGGTAGAAATGGTTAAACTGCTCATGGAAATATGCTTTTTACGCAGCTAAATAATGTAAAGTAAGTAATTTCTAAGGTGTCATTTCTCCCCCTTATGCTCCTGCAGTGGCATAGCCCGGAACGACCGGCCGCGCATTTGCATATTGCCCAATGAAAAATGAACAATTTCATTATCCATAAAAAGAGCATTAGGGCTGATTGATATGTAATTTTACACTGAATGAAAAGTAGCCTGTCAGTCATATTTGATTTGAGGCAAAAGTCTATTATTCATGAATCCGAATTGAAGTGGTGGCGAGAGTGGCGGACATTGTGCAAATGACTAACTTTCCAGGCCTTCCTTTCCAGGCCCGGGGGTTGCAATACAAAGGTACCAACAAAGACACTGAATTCTGCACTCCTGCACTCCAAAAGATTCAATGAAAGAAACTAGCATCAGGGTTTCTAGCTCTGAGCAGCAGCCAATCACAGCCTGTGAAAATGAGCTGCCAACCACTCATACTATGGGCCACAGACCAACTCCCCCCTCTGCACATACACATGCAACCTGTCTTCATTTCATGTCTTTAGCTTTATTTTTTCCTCAAAAGCAGGTTTAATCCTGTGTTCTGGATCCCTATAGGTCACTTGATGGAGAATAAGATTAATAGTCTTTTTCTTTCTGTCCAAGTTTAAATGAGGCCACCATCAGCTCCCGCACCGATTTAACCACTTCCGTATCGCAACGCTGACATCATCCTGGGATTTTTATGCTGCTGAGTAACAGAGGGGGGCTGACAGGATCTTCCAGGGGAACCTGAGGGCCTCCCCACCGGCTCACCGTTCCACCTTCTGGGCAAACGTGTTAGTCTCTGAAGCGGAAGACTCACAGGCCTCCGTGGGAACACGAATCTCTCCTGCAGGTCTGCCCTGTTTCATCGAACACTCTTCGGCATCTCTGTGTTCTGAAACTGCCACTCCTCTTTTTAATCTCTCCGCTTCGTTAAAATAATCACTTTTTCAGGTGGCATTGTGCTCTTACGGAATTAAAAGGGCGTTTATTGGGCTGTGGTGCAGACACTCTTCTTTTGTTCGACTGGCAAGGAGGCCGTCGCCGGAGTCAAGGTGTAATGAGGATGAGTGGGAGACACGTAATGAGCGGCATTCAGCAGGTTGTGTGTTTGTACATGTCTGTGTCTGTGTGTGTGTGTGTGTGTGTAACTCCTGAAACCAGCCAGTGATCCAGCTCATCCCCTTGCTCACAAAAGGAGGAACAGAACAGTGATTAGTCTATTGCTATAATGTTAGCATGCCCAGGGGAGTTGGACAACCAGTTGGGCCAGTTGACCCCTGCAGTAATGAAAGGGAAAGCGGGAGCTGGGATAAGCGCCGTCTCTGAGCCATAGACCTGTAGGAGGTGCTGCTGAGCCGCAGGGAGGAGATTTTTACGGAACCGTCCAGAACTCTACCCACTACTCCGCACCTGAGCTCCAGTCCCCAAGCGAACAATCGATTCGGACGTCGATCAGAGCCTCTGCAGACCGACAGGTGAGCGGCCTGAGCACAAGAGCCGCAGCTCCGGAGCCCAGACCACCCGTAATTAGGCCCAGATAAACCACAAGGCTGCCGTCTCCTGTTTGGCATTGAGACGTCCAGCGTCAGACTAAGAAACATTCATTTAGTCAAGTAACCTTAACACAAGGACTAAGACCATAGGCATTATTTCTGATTTTATTTTTATCTTATTATCTGTTTTACACACAAATAGACTTCTGTGGGGATTTCGGCTCATTGAACTGAAATTTACTATGGCAGCGGAGGAACACAGACACAATGCAGCGATCTGAGAGCAATCTGTTGTTCTTACTGTGACAAGCCAGGCTTCAGTGGAAATCTGGGTCAGTCCACACGCGGTAGACAGACAGCTGACCCGCTTCTGGGAGTGAGGGATTTATTAAGGACAGATTGATATACTCAAAAAGGATTCACCAGAAATAACGCTAAACCAATAAAGGAAGCAAGAACACAGTGCTGAATAAAAGAGAACTTCTTCTGACAATAATTCTCAAAAGAAAAACCCAAATCAGCAACACTGAATAATACACAAGATACGACTATATTGCCTGGGAAAAAAGTATACAAACGTGCATATATACATTGAAATGACAAAATGCTTTTCTGACTTTTTTTTTAATTCGCTGATAAATTACCAATAAAAAGTGATATACACTAAATTCATACAGCATTAACCAGAGATGATATGTGGACCTATAGTTTATAAGGAATTGACACAATATGGTGTCTGTAACCTACAGTTAATACGGTATTGATAGAACAAGGTGTCCATGACCTACAGTTTATACAGCATTCAGAGAACAAAGAGCTGTCTATGAGCTACAATTAATATGGTATTGACAGAACAAGCTGTCCATGACCTACAGTTAATACGGTATTGACAAAACATGGGGCTTATGACCTACAGTTAATACGGCATTCACAAACCACAGTGTCTGTGACCTACAGTTAATACGGTATTGACAAAACATGGGGCTTATGACCTACAGTTAATACGGCATTCACAAACCACAGTGTCTGTGACCTACAGTTAAAAATATTATTGACAGAACACGGTGTCCATGACCTACAGGTAATACGGTATTGACAGACCCTAGTTTCTGTGACCGATTGAAAGACCATAGAGTCTCTCACCTACAAAAATAGGAACAATAATAGTACATTAATAAGCAGAATGTAAATATATCACAATATCCTAACATACCTGATCATGATATGATACCAATTATGATATGATTATATAATTATAATGGATTATAATATAAAATGTATGTCATGTCATGTTCATTGAAAGTATTATGAATACAATGCTTTTAGACATGGTAAAGTATACTTGCATGCTGCTCATTAATGCATTATGAAGGTGCAGTTAATGCAAAGTGCCACCAAACGTTCTGAGGTTACAAACAGAACATGCATCTGCTGTCTTCCTTCTGAGCTCACAGCTTGTGTTTGTGATTTGTGAATCGCCCTAGACACATACCAGCAGCCATCCACCGCAAGCAGGGGGTGAGTTTGGTAGGAGACTGGCAGCTGGTGTGAGAAGTAGGTGCCAGCAAGTCGAGGTAACGAGGTCAGAGCCAATGACAAAACGCAGACAGGCAGATCCAGAAAGTTCCGCATCTTTCTATAAACTTTACCAATCGTTTGAGTCCCAAATTTGGCCACTTTGCCCCAGACTCCATTACTACCTTTCAGAAACTGATGAAATAAAGCATGTTTTTCAGATGATTAGGTGGTGCCAAGGTGATACATACATTTACATATTTAGCAGACGCTTCTCTCCAAAGCGACGCACCAGCAAGGCAAACAGTACATCAAAACATACGGCTGTCAGGGAGGAGACTGGGCATGGCTGGGGTGATGGAGACAAATATTCTGATTTTCGGGAAATTGCAGTGAAAGTGGGGAATCTAGGAGTGTGATTTCGACAAGTGAGTTTCCAGCTCACTTTTATACTTTCACTTACTGTTTATTTCCCCAAAATAGGCATGTAGAGAAATAGGCTGATTGGCTACTCCTAATTGAGCTTTTAATGAGCTGGGCTGTGTGATCGCTTAATGAAAGCACTGCAGCCTGGTGGGAACCTCACAGCAGGGAGGCCAGTCGATGTCATTAAAGTGCCAATTATTAATGAACATCCTGACTGTGTCAGCTGCGTGCAAAACCGCATCTGATCCTGGGGGTTTGGGGGGGATTGCGGTTGTTCTTGGATCCAGGTGTGCATTAACCTGTCATTGTGCCCCTACACCTTATTTTTAAAAGTGCCTATTGACCAGAGAGCTGGATGAAACTCAGAAGCCAGGGAGATGAGTTGGTAGTTACAGTAGTTTCAGAAATGGGATTGGTCATATGTCTTTTATGTTGGTATAAGGGGCTCCTATTGGTCTGCAGGTTTGAGTCTTTGAGCCATCTCCCAATGACATGTGGGGGAGTGACCATATTGACAGGGGAATTATCTGGAGTATTGTGTTGTTTAATGGGGAGTATCTTGGAGTATTCTGCAGTTTAATGTGGAAAACCTGGGAGAATTGTGATGTTTAAGGGAAAGTCTGCAGTTTAATGGGGAGTATGTGGGAGTATCATGTTATATAATGGAGGTATTTAGGAGTATCATGTTGTTTAATGAGCACTATAAACAGTCCGGTGTTTCAGTTCTGTATTACATTAACTTACCCCTCCCCCCCAAACCAAAAGGGTAACCAAGTTATTCTATGACCTAATGTCATGACACATGGGTCTATCCACCATCTCAACTGAAGCAATTTCTGGAGCAAAGTCATATCCTGTCCGACACCCAGTACAGGACCAGACTAACAAATGGGTTCTGGAAGCATCCCGAAAACACTGGGAAAGTCAGAGGATGATGCAGTGAGGATGTCTTTAGATGGCCATCCCAAAAACACTGGGAAAGTCAGAGGATGATGCAGTGAGGATGTCTTTAGATGGCCATCCCAAAAACACTGGGAAGTCAGAGGATGATGCAGTGAGGATGTCTTTAGATGGCCATCCCAAAAACACTGGGAAGTCAGAGGATGATGCAGT
>JAODKF010000089.1:23369691-23380296 GCA_026779585.1 Mormyrus proboscirostris
GGGGGCGGGGGCGGTGGAGGGGAGGGCAGGCATGGTGGTCTTTTAGGGTTTGGCTCAGAGGTCTATAGATGTCTGCCCATCTCAGATTTTTAGAAATTCAAAAACACGGCTCTGATGAAAACTGGCTCAAACCGGATTTAATTCTAACATAGTTTAATTCTAGTCAGTCTACATACATTTTAATGTATGCAGTGAAAGGGATGATGCCTGCTGCGCTTCACTATGACGCTGTTTAATGGTCAGTGTTCTAACTTTGCTTGGCCATCTACTCGGTTTTAGTGCCTGCCGGCGCATCTCTCTCACCCCCCTGCCCGTGTGACTCATCGCACCGATCCCGGGGGTGCTGTCAGCGGCCCAGCCGACGCGTCCAAAGTAGTAAAAGATTCCCAATGGCTCGCCGCTCGATTCAATCTACTGAAGAGCTATTTTGGGAAGGTGGGCGGGAGGGGGGCAGTAATTTGGAGTTAAACTCAATATCCATCCATCAGACGTGTCCTCCAGTGACACAGAGACCAGTGCCCAGGCGGCACCTTAGCCGGGGGGGGGGAGGCAACGGACAGATGATCCAGAGAAAAATAAATTAGTCTGATGAGAAGCGGAACGGGAGCCTCGGGTTCCAGGAATGAGGCAGAATCAGGCCAGGTCAGCTCATGCCCAGGCACTGACCCAGACACAAGAGGTCAGAGGTCACCCTACAACCACCCCCCCTCCCCCGATGGCGGAACCCCTTTGGTGGGACAAGTGGACCATATTTTTGGTTTTAATCAATGAACAGGTTTCTTCTCTTCAAACGAGGGGCCAGCATCTGAAGACATGGAATTTCTATGAGAGCCACACATCAGAAAAACATGGATAATAGCTTAATCATCAAATCTACATCATCAGGCTTACTGTGGACAAAGGCAGGTAGGCATGCATCCAGCACAGGGCAGTTCCGACTTCTCAAATGTCCTCTGATGACCCTAAGAATGAGGTCATGGCCTCGATGGCTGCCGCCCAAGCCAGTTCTCTATGTACAGCTTACCCGTACCGGTAAGAGGCATCTCATCATTCATTACTCAAGCCTAGTTGGTCAGGTGACCCATCTCTGCATTACACCACTGGAGGCAGTTTATAAAAATAAATTGCGGTCCCACAAATCATAGGTTTTCAGAATGCACCAGACCCAGCGTCATTGGGTTCACCTCGCCGGAAAGGCAGTAACGCCAAGCAGTATCTACAGCAATCAGAAAGAGTCGCTGTTAATCCTGATGGCTGATTTCTGTGACGGGGCTCCTGCGCGTGATAACTCACCAGAAATGACATCTCTGGAACGGAAATCATGTTTGACAGCATGTTCTTTGACTATAAGTCCACATCTAGGCCAAAACACACTGATCTTTGACCTCCTCAGCAGCTGGGAGGCTGACAGGATCAGAGCTACATCAGAGTAGACGTGAGTCTCATGTGTGACTTCTGTGGTATAACAGATGCGCAGCATAAAATGCAGCATAAAAACTCAAATTCAGACTTGAGAACGACAGCCTCTCTGTTCCCAGAGCTAAAATGATCAGACTCCTGGGCTTCTTACGTAAAAGGCGGCCCTGACTCACTCGTCGGGGATGTTTTGGATGCCATCTGTGGAGCTGTCAGGTCACATGCAGCGTGGGGAGGAGCCCCCTCCCACAGTGCAGCGTCACCTGATCCAGACAGAAAGACAGGACAAGGACTGAAGGCGCTTAAGGCCGCGATTCAATAGGCACATCCTGTACTTCTCTACCTGAAGTGTAAATATTACACATTATATTACATACCGTCCAAGGTTGGTTATTCTAGAAAGTTCTCAGGGAACGTTAGCTGGGAAAAGCTCCGGCAGTCTTCTTTCTCTCCACCCCGGAGAGTCGCTCCGCATTGCCACCACGCCGGTGTTGCCGGGGTAATCGATACGAAGCTGACTACAGCTGAATTGCAGGTTTGTCAGAGTCGCCGGCTTCCCGGGTTCCCCCTCCCCTTCCATTTAGCCATCCCCCGGACCGCCTCATCGCCCTTAAATGCCAGCCCTGGTATGAAGCCCTGGATCATTACGCTGGCATCGATCTGCGGCCCTGCGCCGGCACCCTGACATAATGCTGCACCAAAATTCCCGCAAAATAACAAAGCAGGGATGGACAAATTGCAGCATATCGCTGGCGGAGGGCCCTCACTTCCATCCCGATAACGGGTCACATAACACCCTGCAGGCTGCCGGCCCGACACGAATCGATAAGAAAAGGCATGGCTCAGGCAGCATTCTCGCTGAGGACGATATCTGTCCGCAGCCGGGCCGGAAGTCGCTAGCCGGCTGCTTGCGATGGTAATCACCTTCACGGCCGGTGCAATATTCACCACCAAGCTATCAGTTGAAGTCAATTTGAGCCCCGGTATGACTGATAAATGTTCTGCAGGAATTTTTCATCACACAGGGGAAAAAATGAAGTGCTTGCATTTTGGATAACAGCATCCCCTTCAAGGGATTCATGCTGGAAGTGTAAGGAGCACAGACTCTTACTTTAAGGAGTATGTTTATCCTGAATACTCAGAACACACCCTGATGGAATCGCGACCCTTGTTGGCACCTGGAGTTCACTGCACTTTCCATGGCGGGCACTGCAACATGTTCAGGCTAATGCAGTCAGCACGAAAAGTCAAAATAATTCAAATGCGTCCTTTGTGTGAGGCAGTGGGGGTCAGGTCATGCTTTTTATACCTAGGGGGGACATTAAGCCTTATTACAGAAAGCATGATCTACATCAGGGGTACTAAAATTTAAAGAGGTCCTGTTAGAAAAAACGTCTTGAAGCAAAGGTCCGGAAGATCATAATGTCTATTTAGTGTGATGTATATTTCAGTAGCTATCAGTTGTATCAACATTGCATGTAATCAGTACTTGACTGTCAAATCAAGTTAATTCAGTACATTTCCTTTCGCGATGTCTGCATACATATGTAGCAGTTCTTACCTTGTAAACAGTCTGCTTTTGTATTTAACCGTGTAAATACACTTTTCCACTTTTCCACGAACATGAAATCACCAATAAACTATATCTATTTATCCAACATGTTATATAATACATACTGTGTTGGAAAACTTTTCAGTTGAAGTTGCTAAACCACTACCGAAAAGACTACAAACGCCGGATAAAACAGAAGCGTCCCGTCAGGTTTTAACTTTCTGTTTTGGCTATCGATCCAGGTCCGTATGGGACAGCTTCTGGGTCCGGACCCAGACCGCGGTACGCCTGTTAGTGACCGCTGATCTACATTCTAAAGAACACAAGGCTTCTAGGGCAGTTCGAATAAGACACTGGTGTCCATCTCTGCCCCTAATTACTTCATTCAGATGGACAGCTAGTGATCTTACAGGGCATGTCGGGTAAATCAGAGGCTGTCCACTGTGGTCATCTGGCGTGAGACTTTCAGTACAGGAATGAAGGCAGGGAAATACCGTACCCGTCAAAAGTGTAGAAAAATCTACCTAGAGAAAGGTTTGTTTAAACTATTTATTAACTATTTAACATCTCAGAATATCATAAAGACATCGGAACTATAAATTAATATATATATGGAATAATGAACTGAACAAAAAAATTATTAAACAAAAAATAATAATTTATTGGGGATTCCAGCTCCATGGTTTGTGAGTCAGAAGGTTGCTGGTTCAAATCCCTGGGTTGGCAGAGTGATTCCACCATTGGGCCCTTCAGCAAGGCTACAATTTTACTTCAATTTTACCAATTTAACTACAATTTTACCAGGTACTGACTGACCCTACAGTCTCCTCTACACCAGTTTCATGAGGTGGCCTCCTGAGATGTTTTCCTAGTTGTCTTGAAGGAGGTCCCACATATGCAGAGCACTCATTGACCGCTTTTCCTTCACTCTCTGGTCAAACTCCTCCAAAGTATTTTCTAAGCCATATTTACGCAGTAAAACGTTACGAGTCAGGTGGGCAGGTCATGTGATGTCTTTATGCTGTGTATGTATACAGTACATATCCAGGGTTTACAAGAATGTTAAGAGGTCCAAGTCATTTACTGAACAACCCAGATAAAAAAAGCATGTGCCGTATGTCATGGTCACAATGTCCTTGTTCCTATCTCACTAAAGCCCAGTGCATTGTGGGGATTCACTTGCCAGATGAAAGTTTGCCTTTGGGTGAACAGCAGCAGCTACCTAAGTAGCACTGGCAAATTCATCATAAACCCCCCTGTGACAATTTTTTTTTATCAGGAATTATACTCTTGTTCCCCTCCTCCTGTTTAGTGAGGCAGGCATATTTATTAATAATAATCACATCTTTATTGACCCCCATGGGGAAATTCCTTCTTTTACACCTCCCTCAACTTGCTCTTTATAGACCAGGGCTGCCACCTGTTGGGGCACCCAGGGAGCTGGGGGTTAAGGGCCTTGCTCAAGGACCCGCAGACATGCTGATGCTGGGTTTGAACCTACAACCTTGCGATTACAGGCACGCAGGCTTAGCCCACTGAGCCACATGCTGCCCCATGTCACTAACATCACTTGTTATAGCTAATATCTCTTGTTGTATTTGATTAATGACCAAATCCCTGACTGGCTGACCATGCTAGGCTAATCGTTTCAGTGCCATCCATGCTAATATGAAACATAGCTAAATCCTGGGATTTAACCAAGCATACAGACTGCTCCCACCTACCTTAGCAATTCAATTTGCCTGCAGCAAGGGAATGAGGGGACTTAAACTGGGCCAAGGAACAACAGCAATTACCCACAATGCTTAAGGAAGACGGCGGCCAAGCGTGAGTGTGCTAGCACCGTTTGCTGCCCCCACACCATGAGCTGCTCAGATGTAATGCTTCCTCCCGAGTGTTCAGATGTAAAATCTCTCTTTAAAAGCTTGCCTGCAAATTGTGCCGGTCTGTCAGAGGTTGATTAATGTGGCATGTCGCTGAGGGGATGCGACAGGCGAGCGGGACATTGCAGCGCTGCAATTTACAGCCTGCCGCATGGACATGGCTCTGGGGGAGTCGTCCACCACCAACAATTCGCCTGTCCTCAGTAAACAAAGACGTCTATTCTTAGGGATTTTAGAACCAGCCCTACACATCAAGGACAAGGAAAATGGAATGCAATGCAGGCAGATTCGCCCAATCAATTTAACTCTCTATGCCTTAGTTCTGCGCTGATACCAACCGAAACCTAAGAAAGGTCGACCATGTAGCTTTGAAACTTCAGAACCCCACCCTTTGCTCATTCTACCAATGCTAGATATCAGGGGTGTGGCCCAAAGTGCCTTGGGGGTGTGGCCACAGATGTGTTGAGGGCTGGTCCTGCCTTCAATTTTCTCTCTCCAGGTCGGAACTTGGATGAAATGTCATGAAAAACGTCATTTTCCATCAGAAACACGCCTCCTTTCTGACATTGAATCTACTAAAAGGATCTATTAAAACTCTATAAAGCTTTTAATGTGGTTTGACTAGTTCATGTTTCTTGTTTGTCTCTCGGAAGGAAAGAATCTCACTCCAAATCTGCTAAAATATAAAGCAACAACACACAACAACGTGTTCATGGAGCCATGTTTCTTCCGAGATGTGTAGCTCGATGTTGCACGTGACGTCACGGACCTCGGAATTTACGACTTCGGAGAGATGATTGAACGCACCATAATTACAGCCGACCAGGAAGTGGCTCATAATATCTGATTGCCTCTGCATCTGCAGAGGCGTGAACAAGCAGGGGACATTCAGATGGGATCTGCCTCGGTGAGAAAGACTGATGTCTCTATGACACTGTGCCAGGTGGTCTAACAGCTGGGCCTGGGACAAATGTGTCCTCAAGCTCCAGAAGAGCTGGATCCATCCCATAGCTAAGCAAGGAAACTCCCCAAAAAATGTGCACACTCTGTCTAGGATGTATATCTACCAGGAAGACTCAATGAGCACACCTTTCATTATCACCTTCTTGCTTGATTTTCACTAATAATTCACTTGGGGGAGGGCAGCACATCTTACCTTGTACCTGCCTATTGCTGTCCCCGACACCCTTGGTTGGATAGCAGGTTCCCATACCAGGTGTAAATAAGGAGCTAATTGGATTCTATGCTGGATTCCTCTGGAAAATCTCACCCATGGGTGCAGTGGCAATTTGAAGATGAGCCCCGGAGTGCCTGAGGTAATCTGAGAGCCTTAGGTATGGATGATTTCTCCTTGAGGCTCCCGGACGTCTCAAGGCCACAGAGCAGATCTCTGACATGGTGCAGAAGGGGAAGCTGAACCAGGCTGTAATTTGTTACTGATCAGGCAGTCTGCGCCCCCCCCCAGGCATGCACAGTGACACCAAACATTACGGTACCGTTCCTGATAGCTGCGTCTCCACCCCAGCTCCTTTGGAGAAGGTCTCGGTAGACCTGAAGTTCTTGTTTCAGATAGTTTATCAGTGGTGACTCACATTTATTGATGTGCCTGGTACCTGGAACGACTTGAAACATGTACTTTGTTATTATTCCATTAGTGGAAAAGTGGCTTTGCAACGCTACAGTATAAGCCATTATTGAAGCCAGGCCTTTCACAGAAGCAACAATGGCAGCTGACTGCAAATAAACTTCTTTTCATGTGACAAACTACAAATGCTCTCATTATGGTCATTTTTACAGAATTCCTACATCATTAAGTCGTTCCAGATTTGTTACTGCTGTACTTCATTAAGTAATTTAATGTTGCTATACTTTAAAATGAGTTAAATATGAATATTCTTGCACCCATAAAACTATCCTAGCGATTTTATTGGTCTATTTTCTCACCTTCTTTTGGGTTCCTCGACAGCAATTGGAGCATTTATTTTCCATAGGCAATCATATCAAGGCAGACCAAAAATCAGTAGCTGTGTAACTAAAAAGTTCACAGCCACTTAGAAGAGAATTAAAAGCTTTTTATTGTTATTATACCCGGTATAATGAAATTGCAGAATAGCTGCCTCTTCAAATACAACAAAAGATCGTTTTTGTTTCTTTCTACAAGTCCACTGTGCATGTTATACACCCAGCAAAGGTCTCAGTCTGTAATGTTGTTTAACAATATCATTTTAATTATCAGCACTTAACTAGAAAATATTATTTTAGTTTCAGTAAGATTGAACATGAAATATTAACTCAGTTTTCATACTACTGGCTTAGCTAGCTAAGGATTGGTAAAATTACTTGTTTTTGGAACACAGTTTGTTTGATTTAGTTCACTAAAAACTAAAAACTAAAAGTTTTGTTCTGGTCTGTTAGCCATTTCTTTCAGTGGCATACAATTTATATGAAACACTTGTATTCAGATATATCAAACAATCGACTATTATTTAGGCTAAACAGTGTGAAGGAGTAAGCTAAATACCACCGATAAGCCACGTAAGAAAAATATCTGTAATCGAATCATAGTCTAAGTCTCTCAACGCTGTACCTTAACTACTCGTATGTGTTAAAAATGCAAACTGAACAGCTCATCGCGTAGCTAATGAGTCCACATGCACCTTGGATCGAATCGTTTTAAATAGGGAAAATTTTGCATCTCTAAAATCCAATTGCAGCTTACAGGAAGTCACTGGCCATGTAAGCTATATACTGCGGCAGTAGATGGTGAATTTCAGTCATGACCAAAGTATGGCTGTCTTACTGAGGCATGAAGAGGTACCCTATCCAAGTCTCTCCTTATCCCACTCACTCACTCAATCATTAAAAGAAGGACTCATTCACAGTTCTCATTCGTTCTTTGCAGGGTACATGTTCAGTCACAGGTGGAGTTTCCAGCCAATCACATGCTCGCTTATAACATGTCCTTACATGCCTCACCGGCCATAACTGAGGAGGGAAGCAGCTTTCAAGTCACATTTCTGAGGACAAGCAGAATAGCGAAAAGAACAAACCTGTGCAGGGGAGTGAGTGTAGCTTTCCTGTAAGGGATTCATTCCCTGCCAACAAATCGGTTGCAACCGTCACGCCATTAAAACATCTATCACTGCTATTACAAAGCTGCTGTAACAGTGCTGTTGTGTGCGTGAAATACTCACAATGTTAACTTGCGGTCTAACGTTACTTTCAGTGTGATTTAATAAAATATTATCTCCACCTCAGTGGGTTTTAAATCGATGTGTACAAATAGGCCTAAGCATAGTCTTGGTTCGAACACAGTCCCACCTTCCTATGCTGCATATGAATGTCTTGTCAGTTACTCTGGGTGACAGATAGCACATCACTGAGTCAGACTCCATGGCACAGGTTTATAGAATTAGATAATTCGGACCCTATCCAGCAAATAAAACATCAAGCTGTAGACTCACTGATGTTAACCCATGCAGAAAACCCACATTAATGTAAATTTGAGAACCTGCTAGATTATTTTTGCACCAGAATGTTAAATATATTTTCAGTTGATTTTTATGTTAATGCAGATATTTTTTTAAATTTTGTATTTGTTGTATTGATAAGGCTACATGTGCCTTAATGTGGCTTAAGCTGTTAAGTCGCTGCAGTATTGTCATGCTTGATGTTTTTTTTATTCTTTGAAAAATCCATATACTTGTTAAGCTGGACGAAAACACATTTTCACAGGTTGAAATATGTTTAGTACTTGTTTGGCTTTGCAGTAAAATATAAAATTCCTAAAAAACTAAAATACCAAAAGGGTCTTAGGTAGTGAAGATTAAAATCTAAACAGCACATAAAAATGTAGACTGAATGAATGAAGTTGCTGAAAGCCTGTATTAATATATGTTGTGATTGTGTCCGACAGGCAGGAAGGCAGCAAAGCTGGGAAGTCAGGAACAGGGATTTATTGATGAAAGGCAGGAAGACAGCGACGAACATAAGACAGCTTCAATGACAGCGCTACCAGACAGACTCAGACATGGACTAAAATGCACAAGACTGGTAGAACTTAACAGGTAACAGGAGATTACGATTGGGAAGTAACACGAGGTAACGAGGTGGGCGTGGCACACAGGAGGATCGGACGAGCAGGTCATGACAATGTAAATTTGATTAGATGCAATATTTTGTGCCTGAGGGTAAACCCCATTTTCAGTTTATTTGCATGTTGGTGCACATTCTTTGTGTCTTTCTGTGTTAAGACTCTGTGCTGATGATCTGAAGGTTGTTGGTTCTAGACCCATGGTTGGTAGGGTGATCTTACCATTGGGGCCCTTATGCCCTTAACCTGTAACAAAGTGGAACAATTAATTTGTTCCAGGAACTTTCTCACTTTGATTCCTCCAGTGTCTGTATTTTCGGACAAATGCGTCTGCATAAGTGAGGGGATAAAAATACTCACTACTCTGAATACTTTTTAAACAAGTTATTCTTCTATTTCAGTCATATGGAGTAGAGGTACTAATCCTCAGAACTTTGGAATTTTGGAAGTAACAATACTTTTACTTGAGCAGGATTTTTAAGTACTTCTTCCACCAATGGCTAAAATGCGATTTCCTGTCAGGGTCCTGTGTTTCATCCACGTACCCCTGGCTAATCCCATAAAGAGAAACCAGAGAAACACAAGCAGCTCTGAACGGGATGCAAGAAACCTGCAGCCACTAGAAGCCTTTCCGAGCTCCGGCACAGACTTCCTTCAAATATCGATTGCCTGCAGGCTGCTTAATGGCCATTTGAGTGCGGGGTGTGTTTAAATGATTGAGCCCCAGTAAAAACCAGAAGCAGGGACCATAGCATCAAAGCACCCTAATTAGCGGCTGTCCATTAGCAGGAAGCTAAAGCGCTACCAAAAAACAAGTGATGCCAGGGGCCTTTTGGATGGCCAGGCAGCCTTTGCAGATCGCCCGATGAAACTCAGCTTCAGCGTGGATCTTTTAAAAATAGCTTTGAGCCATACGTAGAATCGCGTTCCCCAGCATCCACTTGGGCTTGTTTTGTTCCTGCGGCGACCAGGAACGTACGGGAGTGCTCGAACCATAATTTTTTTTTTTTTCAAAAACCTACATTTCAAGTTCAAGTTCTTTGGAATTTTAGAAAAATGCCAGTGTCCCTGGATAGACCTAAGAAGCTGGGACTTTAACTCCCAGCAGGGTAAACATTTTCATGCCCTTAGTCCTGAACTGAAAATATGTTTTTTGTGAGTAAAAAAAAAATGTGATTCTATAGTAAGAGGCAGATCCAGAGAGAGGAAATGATGCGTTGTGTCCTAAATAAACATGGATTTCAGGGCTGCAACTTCAACAATCCCCAGCTCATGGGTGATGTAGGCATCCTTGTGTTGGGCTCCTGGAAAGACTCAAGTTCTCAAACCTGCTTCACAGCCCCGACACACACACACACACACGGATACTTTCACCTACTTTCAGAACATTTAACAATAAAGAGTAAAACACTATCAGCAGGAGGAAACCCCATTTACCTTCCTAAAGAATTCCACCAGCCCCCATTGACAATGGACTCCTGAAGATCAACAAGTACATTATTGTGCTAACATGGTCGCGGGTTCAAATCTCCAGGAGCATATGGAAATAGTAAAATGCAAACAAATAAAATCAGCTTAAAAGCAGGATGCTTTTGTCAAACTTTCAAAGCTCTGCCAGGAAGCAGAAGGAATGGGGGGGGGGGGGGGGGGGGGGCTTTTGC
>JAODKF010000089.1:23395004-23424651 GCA_026779585.1 Mormyrus proboscirostris
GCTTAACCCCCCCCCCCCCCCCCCCCGGGCCAAACTACAGTGGCTCATTCCAAAGATCAGTGCGAGGATGGCAGAGCCAAACTGAGACTCCAGCGGGGAGGAAGAATCCTCCTCCTACGGAGAAGGACTCCACAGCATCACGGAGCAGCAGCGAGAAAGCCCTTCCATTCCACTGACGGGGGACACCATGTCACTGATCGAAAAATCGTCCCTTTGACCCACGGCAGTGCTGTCTGTCCCGCGAGAGTGACATTGATTGCTGTCACCGTAGTGGGCAGTCATTACGGGATTAAAAGTCACTTCAGATCGGACGGTAAAAGAGTCACACACCCTTCGTCTCCCTACGGATCTCTTCCTGAGCGCCACGGTCTATCACGAGGGCTGGAAACGGCCAGAGCGCGATAGCAAGGTGACCTAAAAGGGGCATGATTAAAAGACGGAGCGGGGAGCCATCAAATGGAATAAAGCCTGAGCGATGCGGGGCAGCCTTGATGCCATTTCTATGATTTATAATTGCGGCTCCTCGTGGTGACTTTGCTGCAACCCCAAGTCCTCGGGAGACGAGCCTCAGACGGTGGAGGTGCTGCTGGGGCTGGGGGTCTCCTTCCAGCATAACGCCCTGGGGAACCACGTAGTGCAGCTTTGGGGATCCCCTGCATATCTGAAGCACGTGCTGTTTTCTGTGCAACGTTTTGGTTGCTCACCGGACAGGCCCCCTGGTGGCCAAAATGACAGTTCATGGCACCTCTTGCCAAAGCTTTGGGTGCATCTGAAATCGCATTCGGGTACTGAATGTTGTGAAAAGCCCACAACTCGACCCTTATTGCAGTACATACTGTATACATGAGAACAATATGCATGCACCATCTTGAATGATACCTGTCCTGGATGTTTAATGTAATGACGTGACTTGACCCCTGAAAAAGTTAAAGACTGTTTAATTATCAATGAAAAAAAACACATATTTGCATCAACTTCTGTAACGAGGCATTTTTTTCCGCTTAAATTTTTACAGAGGCGGCACTTCCTCCGCCATCTCTACACAAATTCCTGAGTGAGTGACGTTCTTCGTCTCTGTTTGCAGGTCCAGTGGCCTTGTGTGATAGCATAGCATCCATTGGCCGCACTGTTTGGAATTTCAGAGAATGTAGTATGTCATCCAGGTTTCGTTTTGCATACTGCGATTATAGACGCACCCTTTGACTTTCCATTCTGTACAGCGGACAATATAAACTTATGAAACCACTGAATATTGAATATTATTGAACCTTTCTCCAGGTTAAACTAAGCAAGTCCATTTCATGCATTTAAATGACAATTTAATAAAACCTTTAGTAAAAAGTTCTGATGTATATAATAAATCAAACATATTGTAGCTATAGATTACATCCATAAATACAGAATATATGTATTTAGGTAGGCCACAGTAATGCAAAAGTTTAAGTGTTCAGGGCCTGACTTTTGACAAGTCAACTACAGCTTGATTTCATTGGATATGCAATAGTTGCAAATCACTATCATTAAACATCCAGAAAAGTCTCTCCCATGAAAACTGCAAATTTACCTCTGCTTTGGTACATTTTTAACTGCATAATTAGTTTTCCTTTCAGCGAGACACAGTCCAAACACACAGTGTGCGGTCACAGGAAGGTCTGTTTCATCCCAGGTGGCTAATTTGATTCTGGCTGCGTTTGGCACTGTTTTTAAGAAATGCCATAAAAAAGAAGATTACCCGTATTGATCCACCCATCCCTAGGGATGCTATTCCGAATGCCATGTCCTGGATTCTGAGGTTTTATATTCCCTCAAGGGGAATTTGACTAATGTCTAACAAGCTATGCTCTGGACCGAGGTAATGTCATCTGACTTCTGTAAAGTGGATGATATCTGAACTCCGGGAAAGGCGAACTCTGCTCGATTCCACATGTCAGTAAGACACCAGGCTGCCACCCCCGGTGGAGCTCGCAATAAGCGGCGAGGTGCTGCTCAGAGAGCGTTACACGTACACAGTAGGTGGAGCAGCTCGACGTGCTGAAGCTGCTTCCATCCAGTGGTCTGAGCTGCTCTCTCCACTATGGTGACAGACAGAGTGTAGCCGGCACTGAGTGGCACTTTAAAAAAAAAGCATACGGCTTACCCTCTTCAGGCATGCCGACGACCACCTAACAAGCTCTGACAGGACCCTGGCTGCTATAGTCGTACCACTGCAAAGTCAGGCCCACTCCTCCGGAAAAATGGAGGTGCAGTTGATTAAAACAGCACTTTTCCCCCACGGAGTTATTGAAAGAAAAAAAAAACTGCTGGCAATGAATCAGACAGGCTTGGGAATTGATTTCACATTAGTATAAAAGATACGTATTCCTTCACTGGCTCCACGTAAACTGCTATCATTTACTGAGAACACAGCCGTGCGTGTCCTATTGCTTCGACACGTTAATTCCTGTCTAAATAAATATCCGCTTGTCGCCTTACCATGAGACACCTGCTGGAGCTTGCCTTGACCCAGAGGTTGTTTCCCAGCTGCGTATCACATAATGGGAGATTTTTTCAAAATGTGGTGCTCGTTGATACGGTATGATTATAACTAGCGACAGGCAGCACTGCCCTGGAAAATTACGCTGGAGTGGGGTAGTTCATCAGCAGGACCGGTGGACACACACAGAAGCTCTACCCTGACTGGAAACCAGGGGGATTTACCCCTGGGGTAATACCAGGATCTGACTGCCTACATTTCATCTGCAGTAGCGCCGCCCTACTGATGGAAGTGTGCAAAGTTTGTTTTTCATATAGTCCCTTTGTGTCGTCCAGTGTCACCATCCTCTCCCGGCTGTCATCCTGGGGAGGAAATGAGAAAAGAGACCGTGAGGAGAGGAATACAAAATATCATGGAGATGCTTAGTTTGTACACTAATGACGCGTGACAGGCTCAAATGGGTATCGATCAGACACACAAAAGCGAGGGAAGAAATGGCCAATCTGTTGGCTGAGGGTTAAGGGTCAGGCCGCCCCATTAGTATAGAGATGGTCTGATCCACGCTCTGAGAACCTGATCTTCAGCGAAGATGAAGACATGGGATGACCGGGGAAGGTGCTCACGCTTGTCACCTGACAGTCTCCCTAAAGCTGATACTCTGCCGCATTTCTGTGAGAACAAAGAAATGATCTGCGGTTTGGAGCAGGTTGGGTGTCAGCAACAGCGACAGGGAACTGCCCTCGTTTTCTGTGTCTGACTTCACTGAAGTTTCAAGGGCCAAATGAAGACATCTCAGGGCTGCGGTCCCTGTGCGGCCAGTGAGCTGGTAGATACGGTGAGTTAAATTACAGCTAGCAAATAGCTCAGCGGTACCAGCACCTGGCAAAAGTGCTTCTCACTGCACACGTCAGGCATCTGGTGAAAATCCCAGATGGCTTTGTATCATTCTGAAAGGGGCGACTGGCACTGGATGGCGAAGAGGGAAGGTGACCCGTTGTGCTTTTTAATTTTGTTTTTCAGAGGATCCAACGATGCTGGCACGCGGCAAACGGCCCGAATCCCGAGTTAATGTAGTTTCCGTTATTTGGACGCCACACAAATGAATAGCGTCGCTGATGGATCTCGGCGTGGCAAAGATGAGGCAGACTCAGTGGGAAGCCGCCTGAGTTTGTAAGAATGCGCTTCGGAATGGCATGGACGATAAACTGAGTGTGTTGCTGCTTGCAGTGTGTCATACTCTCCCAAATACTCACGTTTCACACTTGCATTCTTTTGGGAAAATATTTTTTTACAAAAAGGCTCAGTTTCTTTTGTTTAGTTACAGCTTATCCTGCTACTAAACTAGATTTGATTTTTCATTATTTTAATGTTGCGAAATGAGATATATAATATTTCTTATGTCACAGCAACGACTGAAGGTATGTGGGTGAAATTTACTTTTGATGACTCATTATTGTCCTTTTTGTTGCAATGAGTACTTTCGCCTCAGAAACCCAGAGATAACTCACTCTTGTTTGTCTTTATTGTGAATAACTGGAAGAGGCATCTTTCACAGTAATGCAAGGAAATAGCAGGATTTTTATCCTAAAACTTAAACTTAACATTCAGTTAGGATGATGATGCCTCTGTATGGTCCATGAATGTTCTTTTTCTGGTCCTTGAATAGTCTTATTAGGTTCCCATCCACACCCCCTGACCCTTTATGAGAGCCAATCCGCACCCATCCAACCCTTTATGAGAGCCAATCCGCACCCATCCAACCCTTTATGAGAACCAATCCGCACCCACCCAACCCTCAAATGTTAAGATTGGGACAATGTGCATTGGGACTTTCCCTGGCAACCCCAGGAGGATGGGCTCCCCCTCTGAGTCTAGTTCCTCCCAAGCTTTCTTCCTTGTAGAGAGTTTTTCCTTGCCACTCGCTTGCTCACAGGGGGATTTGGGTGGGGATGCTGTAAAGCATTTTGAGACAATGTACTGTTGCAAAAATGTGCTATACAAATAAAATTTAAGTGAATGAGAGCCAATCCACATCTACCTAACCCATTATTACAGCCAATCCGCACCCACCTCACCCTTTATGACAGGCAATCCCCACCCACCTGACCCTATACAAGAGCCAATCCACACCATCTAGCTGTAAAAGTATGCACTGATCAACCACTCTAACTAAACCAGACCAGCAAACCACCAACTTGAGCCTGCTTAGTATCCCCATCTTAAAGAGCTCACATTTTCTTACTATGCACATTGCAAAAAGGACAGACTCTGGGGAAACATGTGTACTGCGTGTACCTGCGTGTACCTCTGTGTTCACTCGAAGGTGTAGGGCAACTCACAACCACCGGGTAATTGCTTTGAAATTATATTCATTATTTTTGATGATAAATAGCTGCCATTTTAGGTCTGTTTTGTTCTATGCATGCTATGTACAGCACAGTATACACATTTTCTGGAGTCAAATATGCACCTTCATCTAAATAAAACCGCAGTGGTATCCTACCTGATTCAATGGCTGTGACTATCCTGCCGGCCCGGGCTTGAATTTGCAGAGAGTGAATAAGAAGCAGGTGAGATATGATACATAGATTTCTTTTCTTAGTGACCCATTTACTCTGTTAACATGTCGACAATATGTCCTAAGTTATGTCTTAATTCCTTTAGACGGTTTTACAGAATTAAATTACTCAAAATGAGGTAACGATCTGCAGTCACTTTTTTGGGTAAATTTAAACTGATGATTTTTTTTTTTTTTAACTGAAGTCTATGGGCCCTTGAGCAAAGCCGTTAACTCCCAACTGGGCAGGAAACTGCATCGGGCTCAGGCTGACAAAGACACTTGAATCGTGCCCGGTACCACTTTGCACCAGATGCTGAATAGGGCCCTTTGTCTTAATTGCCACTGGGCATGTTATTTGCTAAACTTGGGTTTGCTTTACTCATAAAAATTGAGCGCAAATATGTTGCCTTAATTAATTTGAATATATTGTATAGGGTGGTACTTTGAAATTAGGTAGACTTTGGCTTAATTTATTTTTAATATTTAATTTCCTGATATTGGGTATACTTTACTTGTAGCCTTTCAGAGGAGTGACCTCGTCATTCGCATCCCCGCTTTTAGCAGCATGAACGGGGAAATAACTACAGTATATCCCCAGGCTGTGCTGTATAACAAAATCGCCGCAATGGACTGACTGACCTACTTTTGGCACCAAACTACGTCTCAGTGGATCAGGACGTGAACTGGCTGCTCTGTCATCCATTCTCCAAGAAGCCAAGCAATCAGGGGCGCAAAATCACCACTGAAATGGTCAGGAAGTGAATAAGCCTTTCTACTTAAATCACATAGGCAGATAATTCACAACATCTTGGGAAAGAATAGTTGAAGTATTTGATATATCATTGTATCATCACAGAAATAATGTTTGTAATATCACTTTCCAACAGTGTAGTAGTTCAGTTACTGTATAACATAAGGTTTGGTTCCTTTATATATTTTGTGAATATATATAAGATATGTGTGCTTAATACTTAATATCAAGCTCCCTGTTGCTTCAGAAAATGCGATATCAGATTTGTATCTCATAATTGATGATAATTACCCATTTGCCAAAGTCAGCCCATTTGGGCGAATAGGCCTATGGCCTAAATTACCGCCCTCCATTGGTGCGAAACGGGACTGGTACTGAACAGAATCGCACACAGGTTGATAAAGAAAATGTCATATAACCCATTGGTATAATAAAAGCCGCCATCATGTACCGCATCCCATCCATACGATTTTCAACGGGAGACTTTCGCTTACGCGGCAGCGGCCTTTTAATGTTCATTTGATGTAGTTAATTAGTAATGTACGCGTAAATTATTCAGTTTTATTGAAAATATATTACAGCGAAACCTCGGGGTTGTGTGATTATAATGCATTATTAATTCCGCACAGGAGCTGCGTTAAAATACGCTAAGCGTGTGCATTATTGATGATTAATCCCCGCAGCTTTGCGCCCAGCATACATAGCAATAAAATTACACTCCTGAGTGACCTTTGCAGCAATCCCCATTAACTTGGACGCAGGGAAAATGAAGACATTGCTCTGGAAGGCTGCCCTTTATCGCCGGCGACGTAATTGCATAAAGCAGATAAAACCGGCACAGATGAAGAAAAACACAATAAAGGACGCGGATAAGCTCTTGGTAAATCCTTATTACTGAGCCACCGGTCTGCGGCACTTGAGAAGGGATTGCCCGCAAATTGTGCGCCATTAAATTCAAAAAGCGGTAAATAGCACCACCTGGTGCCTAGAGGGAAAAACAGCGCCGCTCAGTCTCCAGCTGTTTATTTCTAACAGCATGGGCAAAATGCGCCGGATTTTGAGCAAATGTCAACGGCGACGGACGACTCGATTAAAGGGGGCGGGAATGTGAATGCACTGGGAGAAATAAGCCACAAGAGGCACGGAGGGGCCAGAAGCTGCTGGAGCCGAAGCCATTTGCAGCAGCTGGGGAATCAAACCCCTGAGAAAATTACCCTGCTGGATAAAATTACCGGCGTGACATGTACTCGCATTAGACACTGGAGCCCGTCTCTACACTTATTAAATCGATTCAATAACCTATCTATGGTGAATAAAGTCTGTATCCTCTGCTCTCAGAGCTGTTATGCCCATTTATTATTACTAAGTGCCGGTAAACATTATAGTGAGGTTATTCCAGAACATTCTGACTAAAGTCCGAGTCTTCAGTCTTATGATAGGAGGTTCATTGTACTGCTGATTGACTCTAAGCAGGGGCAGATCTGGGGGGGGGGGGGGAAGATAATCTACTGTATATTTCATTTTTATTTTCTAAGAGAACCATTGAAGTGACACAGTGCATCGAGCCCCAAAAATAACTTCATCCTGATCACCATCCCAATTATTTTCTGCAGGTATCACCTGCCTGTACTCACTGCATGGCTGTAATATGCAGTGAATGAGCTTTAACAATATTACATGTGTCTGACATATGGGACAGTTGGCACCCACTCTCCTTACCTTAGCAATAGAAACCAACCAGAGTGGTTTTACCAGTCTGCTTAGGACCACAGACTTCAGCTGATTACAGCATCAGTTACATTAATCATTGTTTACACAACCCAATCAGCAGAAAGGAAAACAGAGACAAGCAGGACATTATTTTCAAATTAATTTAATGTTAAAGTACAATATTAATCACCTTTATTTTTCCCTAAGGCATTAGACTGTCAAATTAACAATTTCTACTGCACTGAACGGTAGAGCAAAGCATGGCAATCTTAACTTGAAACGCCAGATCAAGAATACATTTAAAAAAATAAAAAAAAAATAAAAAAAAAAAAAAAAAAAGAAAAGGTGTTACTGGAGTGCAATGGCAGTCATAGTCACTAGTTGAGTTTCCTGTGAATGGTTATTAAATCAAACTGGGCCTTTTAAAAGCAGTCCTGAGGGGCTTGTAGGCGATTTTGGTTATCGAGACGACAGCTAAAACATTCAGGGTGTGGGCACAGCACCACTCGCAAGGCTGTCTTTGGAAATCCTAGAGGCAAGAAGATGTGTCTTTAGGGAGGCCTTTTCCCAAACAGAGCTGGGCATGCGGCAGTCTCAGTTAGCGACAGAAGCGCGTTAAGAATGAAGCGGGGCGGGGCGTTGCGAGCCTGCCATGAACACACAACCTTTCCTCCATACCACGGAAACCGGGCAACAGATCTCTGCACCTTGGGGACTGAGTCCGCACACAAACGAAAACGACAAGTTCCCTTTACCGAAAAACAGGCAAATAAGTTACCAAAGTAAACTGAGACTACATTCAATAAACAGAACACATACAGGCTTATCATACTGCAGAATATAAGAATTCAGACCCGGAAGAGTAGCCAGATTTCATATTAGTGTGTCCTCTATAGACAAAACACACATACAACAGGTATCCCTTCAGAATAATAAAAAAAAAAATAAAAACGCACAGACATTAGCATTTTCACTCCTCTGACCTGCCCTGAATGTAACATCCGTTCATTAAAAGTGAACAAAAAGGAGCATGTGTGTCGCCAATCAAAAGACGTCGGGAGTGAACGCGATGCCAAATCAATCATCGGGATGGGGAGGGTAACCAAGCAAGGCGCGAAATCCGAAAAGTCGTGAAACGTGGTGCCTATCCCCCTAAAACGCACAAGATACTACGCTCAGCTGGCGGTTACTTACACTATTACACTGAGATCCAGCAATGAGAGCGGAAACATGGAGCAAAGCGTCACCTGGCCAGGGTCACCAGAACCGGGGGATGTCCGTTAATCTAGCAGACGGGACGGTCGGGCACGAGGCGCACGAGGACACGGGAGCAGCTCACCGACACATAACAGGCACGTCTTCCAGGGAATCGGCGCTACGAGACTGGCGGGCTGCGTCGTTACTGCATCACGCTGCAGCTACAGGACCATGAAGAGTTTGGGGACGGAGCCTTCTCAGGGGGCGTGGCAGTGGGTGTAGTGTGTGGGGAGGGGGGCGTTTAACTCAGTGAGCCTAGAACACAAACAGTGAGCCCAGTGCCATGCCAGTGGCAGCACCGGCGAGAATGCCCAGTGCCATGTCCCCCGCACTGTCCCGGCGCTCCTCCTGAACAATGATGTGGCGTTGAGGGTAGGCCCCTGAACGGCAAGAAAATGAACAATCTTTGTTAGCGTGGGCTCCTTATCGTACTTATTTATAGTACTTAACAGGCAGTGGTTCATGGCTAAAAATGCACTGGTGCGTTTCATAGCTACAGAAGGTTTCACAGGAAATGTCTGGGGCTTCGACTGACAAGCAAACTGTCCAATGGCGAAGGAGAATTCGCTGTCTCGTCCGTTACCTTGGTACTGATAGGGGTACGCCAATCCATAAGGCTGCCCGTCAGCAGTGTATAGCACCTGTGCTCCAGGAGGTGGAGGGGCAGGGCCATAGGCTTGATACACCTGTGGGCAGTTCATAATTAGCAGTACGCTAGCCTGCATTGCACCAAACAAGGTCAGTCTGATGTATTGAAATGTGATGCATTCGCTAATGCAGAGATCTGAAATTATCACAGCCACTACCTGTGGGGGTGGGGCGTACTCCGAGTATGGGGGAGGTGCAGAGGCCATGACCTCCTCAGCAAAGCCAGCCTGAGGAGAGGGGATCACCTGTAATGGACATGGAGAAGGACGTGAGACTAAGTAACAGCAGGGCCATAAGCCAAGCCAGTTGTCGCTTGGTGCTGCCCTCATCCGGCACCCTTCTTAAAATGGCCACCAGAGGGCGACCCAAACAAGGAAGTGAACACAGAGGCTATGGGCTCAACAGGGCAGGTGTGAATTCACTCACCACGTTCACCCTGGCATCTTGGAGGGCCATTAACCACGCCCTGAAAGACAGAAGGCCTATGCCACCATGAACCCGCCAACATTTCATATTTCATACTTTATAACAAACCCATTTTAGACTCTCAAATGAATTATTAGTATAACTGTGGTAGTACGTCAAGAGCAGCACAATTTTAGTAAGCAATTAACTCACAGGGCATCGTCTGCACTGTCTGCGCAGATGCTGATGGTCCTGCCGTCTCTGCATACGATCTGCAGTAGGGAGTCCTGACCCTTTCCCTCAGGGGCACTGAGGTCTGTAGATGGACACAGAAGGCCATAGGTGTGAGAATGACATCACGCACGTGTTTCAGAAAGTCCTCCTCCATCAATTGAGGTCACGCCCACGTGTGTGAAAAGATGGTGACAGGTTACAGGCTTACGGACCCCGACACATAGCGCCGGAGCGGATGTTGATGCAGTCCACCCTCATGTGGACCTCGTCCTCCATGTCCCGCCGGTGCTGGTCATTGTAAAAAACCAGACGGCCATCGGACCACAGATCAAACCAGTTCCGTTTCCAGCGGCGCAGGATGGTACCTATAACAGGAGAATCCCAAAGCAAATATTATATTTAAAGGAACAATAGCCCCCCCCTCTCTATATACATACACACTCATATATATTTTATATATATGAGAAAATTTAAATTGCTTAATTCACCCGATTGGCAGTCGCCAGTTTTATCAATCGATTTTCCATGTTACGTGATGCTATTAATCACATCATAGACATACACTGCACCACCCGAGCCCCGCCATTAGCACTCACTCTGTCTTTGAAGCCATCCACTTTTTACATAAGCCATCGTCGGAAAAATAAGGAAATTCCCTGCAAAGGCAGAAAATAAACAATCAAACAATTAAACATATAGGATGTCAGCACTCCAGACAACAGGGGACGTAAGAGAGCAAGTTAGTAACCCACTTGAGACTACCACAAACCTAAAAAAAACCTTATCCGAAGCAAAATGTACTAAACATATCCAGTATGCACCAATAAAGTTAGACTGCTGTTAAGTAAATAAAGGTACAAACACTATTCCTTAAATTAAGGGGGGGGAAATCCCATTTAGGCACTGCTGTATAAAACAGCCGGTCAGGTTCACATTACAGCTATTGATAATGGTTAATCGTTTAATGAAGAGTGCACAGAGCTTATTTGGGGAAAGGGTATAAATTTATACGGCAGGCTCGGTGCGCCCCATGTCCGCGCCGCTCCCATGACGGTACAGCGACCACGGCTTCGGTTGCAGAGCCACCAAGTAACAAAATATCCGACATAGTCTATAGATACGATGGAAGCGGAAAAACGGCCACTTAACATTAACTGTGGAGCAGAGACGCCAGTACCTGTGGATAAGCAACGGCTCCGCTTCAGCTTTGCTACTAGAGGCAGACGGGACTCGTTGAAAATGACATCAACATCAGCTGGACTTTGCATCCCACTGCATGATGGGAATCGTAGTTTTGTAGCATTATTTAATCCGTTTAAATTCCCCGGAACTTCGCGACGAATCGTTTGCTGTCGCAGTACCTGAAGTTATGCCCCGATGCGGATACTTAATCAGCCAATGTTCCGAGTTTTTTTTTTTTTGTTTGCATTAAGTGGTTACGTCAAGCAGACGAAGAAAACTTGGAGGGATCGCATATCCCATAATTCATTATTAAACACGATTCCGGGTTAGTCATCGTGGGTGATCAAATATTTCTGTTGGTAGCTGAGGGTAAACAGCTTTGCAAACTCGTTTTATTTTGATTAATTGGGCGGAAGTAACGTAAAACTACATTCAGGACCGTATTTCACGGATTGCTCATGGGGCCAAAAATACAAAACAAACAAAAAAAAGTACGACATCAACATTATCATAAATCTTCATCAGGTTTCCCAAATATTTACACTGCATTTCCGTGTACGCCCTAAAGGATTTCAACAGAAAGGCTTCGTCTAGAAATTTCCACACTGCCCTCCTTTGCCTACTAACCACGGGTTTGGGTTACCTAAATAAAATACACTTTCTTAATGAGGAGAGGAACATGTGTTGGCACATTTAGGTAACCTGAGGCATCACATCACTTTATTCAAGATACATGTAATTCATTTAATTCGTCTAAATTTATTTTTTCAAACCGCACTTCCCAACTTCTGCCTTGACACAAACACTGTTCGGTAATTGCTTATTGTGGCTTTTAGATCCTTCCTGTTGGTACGGGGTTTGCAAGGAGCTAGTTGTTTAAGGTTTACTATGATGGCTACTCTTTTACCGTTTTGCAGGTAAACAACCTCTTGGCATGGTGCAAGCTAACGATAGCCAGCACCTTTCTAACTTCGAAGGCTTCATTTCAGAGCTATAGTGCCTTACCTTCGTTTACCCTCCTTCCCAGTTCTAGCACAATCCTCGTCGATTCCGTCTATACTTCTGTATGGAGTTGGTCGCGGATGATGTCCCCCAGTTTTAATCCCGAGTATTCGGGCGTGAACCGACTTACTTTCCCCGTATCAGTCGTGCAATTATATAATTATAAACAAGCACTGTTATTTAAATCCAATCTTTGTCTTGTAAATGGGTTTTTTAGTAGAAGTTCTAGTTTTTTATAGGCAATTAATACAGTACTAACGATTTATATGCAAGTCTTTGCCAGCGTTTTTGGCACAACGTTATTGATGCTCATTTCGATTTTTGTAATACCCAAATGTATTAGAATGTTTGAAAAATTAACTGGTTCACTGCACCATTTTTGTTCTCCATAAACCGACACCGTATGTGCAGCAACATTCATACCATGCTGCTACTGGCTTTCATATATTTATCATACATACGTGGTCTTCTAGCTGTACGCGTACCACAGTATAGCGACAGTTGTATAGTAACAGCGAGGACCAAGCCCACTTTTCTGTCCAATCAGCGCCGTGGCTACTGTTTTCTGACATTTCCAGCCAATGGAAGCGAAGGAAGTTATGAATAATTTATTCAGACATAAGCCGCTGGAGGACTTGACGCGGGCTATATTGAAAAAAAAAACACATGTTTATACTTCTGGAAAGTAAAGATGGCGACGGCAATATACTTGGAACATTACCTTGACAGTAAGTAACGCAATCCGGACAAATTTTCTAGGAAGCTGATGTTAAATTTAGCGTACCTGCCTAGGTGCTGTGGATAAGTTTTTTACATTTTTTTGCCTGACTCGCAAAGTAAGGAAACGGGAGACTGAGCACCACGCTTAAGCTCCCAGCTTTGGGGAAACGCTGATCAGCTCCGTGCTTCTAACGTGTGAACTCGTAACCCTTTAATTTGCGCTGATGGACAGTGAATGGTGCGCAGAGGCACCGGAGGCTCGCCTTGATCAGCTGCTGGGTGTATCGGATTTACGCGTATGAACAGGAAGCCTCGCAGTCCTCCGACTATATGGCGGACATGGAGTTTTCTACCGTCTAACATGAGACTAAAATGTAAATTGGCAAAGTGGCAGAGGGTCATAGTGCACGATACATTCATTTCTCGGACATGTGCATAATAGCGGCTGGTAATAAGCCAGGCGGGTAACAGAGGTTTATTGCCAAGCAGGCGCTGAGTAAGCGGGCGGGATGTTTGATTTTTAAGTGCGTCACACGCACACATGGCACCCCCGCTGCCTGTCACAACGGGGAAACTCAATGTCCGCGGTCCGCCTGCGCACTGGCCTTATTCATTTAGACCATTTACCGTTATTATCTCTCTCCCGATGACATTTTTTTTAATCACGGTAGGCGGGCTGACCTGTTGCACATGAAAAAACTCTGTCCTCTGTTTGACAGAGGGCGAGTAAAATAGCTGTCACCGAAACGGGTCGATGACTGGGGTTCAAACCTCTTGCCATCTGTGGATTTCCATCCGAGCGGATCTGGTTGCGTTTCAGGTATCGAGAATCTTCCATGTGAGCTGCAGAGGAACTTCACCCTTATGCGGGAGCTGGACAGCAGGACTGAAGGTAAACGAGCTGTAGAAACGTCACCAAACATTAGTGTCACCTTCTGAGCTGCAGTGATTCCCACGCAGGGGCCAATTAACGCACAGGCTATCCTAGGGTATAGCCTCGGGCTCCTGCAAACATCAGGGCCTCTCGCTGGGGGGAAATGAAGCGGTTGCTTAAATTGGCAGCACCCGAGTGTCCATGCTGTGTCAGTCTAGGGCCCCCAGATAAATTAATCCGCCCCAGTTTCCACCCACCCAACAAAAGGGGCAACTTTGCCACCCGAGAAAATAGCGTGTGACTTTCCGAAGTCCCGTGCGTGTCTCACAGGGGTTTTCACAGCTTAGCCGCGTGTCTGCCGTGTGCCGCAGAGAAAAAGAATGAGATCGACGAGCTGGCTGCAGAGTATATCGCGAACGTGAGGAAGCTGCCCTCGGAGCAGCGCGTAGAGCACCTGCAGAAGATCGAGACAGCGTACAAGAAGTGCAAAGAGTACAGCGACGATAAGGTGCAGCTGGCCATGCAGACCTACGAGATGGTCAGTGCTGTATGTCTCAGAGAGTGGGGCGTGGGGGTGCTGTCCGAGCGGGTTAATCTTTAGCCCCCCTAACCCGTCCTCAGGTGGACAAGCACATCCGAAGGCTAGATGCTGACCTCGCCCGCTTTGAGAATGAGCTGAAGGAGAAGCTGGAAATCAGCAGCTATGATGGACTGGAGAGGAGGAGCCTAAAGAGCAGCAACAAGAGTAAGGGGGGGAGGCGCTGCGCGCTGCACTTTTTGCCGTACCACAGCCGAGGCAGCCTCACTCCTATAGCGCTGCTGCATCGATATGTCCCCCTGTCCCTGTGACACACCTCACAAACCCCATTTCTGTCCCCAGAAGGAAACAGGAACCTCAAGGACAAGAAGGGCCCTAGGGGCCGCAGCAGGAAAGGCTCCGACGACGATTCGCCAAGGAAGAAGAAACTGAAGCAGAGGTAGGCGGGACTAGGAGCCGCCTGGAACCTGGAGTCTGGCCACTCCGCTCCTACTATCCGTGCCCACGTTCCGACACCTGTTCCGAAACTCCGGAGCGCTGAACCTTGTATCCACATGGGTAGGGAGTGTTAAACATGGATGTGTATGTTTTGTGGCCCCTCCCAGTGCGGAGTTCAATGATTCGCTGCTGGCCGTGCACCCCTCGGATGTGCTGGACATGCCCGTGGACCCCAATGAGCCGACGTACTGCCTGTGTCACCAGGTGTCCTACGGCGAGATGATCGGCTGTGACAACCCTGACGTACGTGTCGTTCATCAGGGTCTTTGGCTGGGCCAGTGGGTGGCACTGTGAGCTCAATACCTGCCCCCTGGCTGTGTGTGTGTGGGGTCCACATGAGCATGCAGGGCTCGTTCATTATGAATGAATCGTTTAATTGCTCCTCTCTCTGTCTCTTCCCCTGAACAGTGCCCAATCGAATGGTTTCACTTCGCTTGTGTCGATCTTACTACTAAACCGAAAGGGAAATGGTAAGTTTTTTTTTTTTATATCTATGCTGGAACAGGATTATGAAGTGTTTTGAATGTCTGTTAAGTGTTTCTGGTGTTTGGTGTCCGTTGCGCACATTTAAGAGGTTAATGGCCTGTGCTCCATTTCAGGTTTTGTCCCCGCTGCACCCAGGACAGGAAGAAAAATAAGATGTAAATTTTTCTTTAAATATATATTTTGTGTATGGGTAACATAGTGTAATATATTCAGTCCCTTTTTAAATTGCCCATGATTTCCTACTTTTGGTCAAAGGCAAAAGCTTTTATTTTTAAATTTGCTGTTTTTGAAATACTTGAAATAAGTGGCAATCCTTGTATACCGTTGTATGGTTCAGCAGTCAGAATTTGATGAACGTTGTGGCACCCCTGGGCACCAACGCTGTCATTCCTGCGGACTCTAGCCGGGGGCATCCCCTCCAGTTTTAACATTTATAGCTACCTCGTGGGCCAAGTGTGCGCACGGTTTCTGTGACTCTGAGCCCTGCCTGAGATCCCAGAATGCCATGCGTTGCATTCAGCACGAACCAAAAACAAAAGCTGTCAATTTGGTTACTCCGTCCGAGGGGGGGACACTACCTGCCCAACTGAGTCCTTTGGATTTGCGGAGGACAGTCGTTGCTGTGTCCATCTAGCTGCCTGTACCTTTGTGAAATCTCCCAGCCATAGTCTTTCGCTTTCACTTTATCCTCATGTTGTTTTTAATCGTTCTTTTAATACTCTGGCCTCCTCCTATGAAACGTTAGCCAAGCTGCCATGTGAAAAAAAAATTAGCTACATGGTAATTGGCTAACAGCTAAGCTACGCCGGTAACCAAAAATCACTGAAAGGGGAAAAAAGAGATGCATTGTTAGTGTGAACTTTCAGAACACACTGGTTTTTACGGAGGTTTTTGTTTCTTTTTACCCAGGGATGTGTCAGCTATGTAGTCATCTGTCTCCTTTGTTTTATTGTCATTTTGTAATTTCATGTGGAAAAAAAACTGCTATCACCTAGCTCATTGTATGTGACACGCCGATCGTCGCGCAGGCCACAGCTTGGACACCTAACCGTCCGGCTCCAGTGTGCAGTACCTGTCAGGTCCAGAGGGCATAGCCCGTAATGATGTACTATGAAAAGATACTTCGTTATGCATCCCCACAATGCACTGGGCGTCTCAACCACAAAATGTGTATGAGAGGTGTGATCACCTACAAACCGATCTTTTGACAAATTCTTCTACAGTGTTTCTGTTCCCTCAGTTGGGTCGGTGTTACTGTGTAATGTGGGTCCCCGACAATACACCCACATGAACAGCACTGTGAGTCAACCTGGTCAATTACCCAGTCAGTTTCAAATCCCTGTAACCACCCACGTTCCGCCCGTTTTGGGAGTTTGTTCATGCA
The DNA here is from genome assembly GCA_026779585.1 of Mormyrus proboscirostris. Classification (NCBI taxonomy): domain Eukaryota; kingdom Metazoa; phylum Chordata; class Actinopteri; order Osteoglossiformes; family Mormyridae; genus Mormyrus; species Mormyrus proboscirostris. Next base: position 23,411,727 of record JAODKF010000089.1, read on the forward strand.
TCTCCATTGTGGTTGTGAGGTTATTTTTATATAACTGTGAAAATAAAACAATCTAGATGTTGTCTTGTACCTTTAAGGGAACCTGTTTTGTTCTGTGTCAGCCACTAAGTGTTTGTACTTTGTAACTTGAATATTTCATATCATCAACCAAATAGACATTTACCAGTATTTACCGCACATCATCGTTAATTATCTCGTTTATGCTGGTGGGACTTTAATGGGGTTTATTTTGTAATTACTGCCACCTGTCTAACATGCACGTACTAGAAAATTATTTTAAGTATTGTGATTTTGACGTATCCTTACATTTGCACTGATTTAGTAGTCTGGAATGTTTAGAAGAGTCCTTAGAAACCTTGTAGTTGTAGAATTATCAAAAATGTTAAGTATATTGTAATGCTGTTCACAATATATACCTGAAGTGCGTAGAGTATCAAAAACATCACTGACAATGACTAGGATGATTAGAAATCAACCATATTGTCTGTTTCCTTTGTAAAACCAAAATCTCAATTCTTTTCTATTTCAAAGGATTTTATATATCTATATATTTTTTTGACCATGAATGTTACCAATAAAAGTGCTGTCCTCTGTAGCATCAGTTTCTTTATCAAACAGCTTGGGTGTCACCTGTTGCACTGTTTTAAAGACACAGGGTCTCACTGCTTTCTCAGACCTCATCAATCATTCACTTGGGGATCTATCCATCGTTTACATGTATATTACTTGAATTGCAGCCCATAAGTTTTAAACATAAAATGACAATCCTAGAACTTTCCAGAACTCATTCAGGGTTTGCATATTGTGTGAATAACTAATTAATACGTGTCACAAAATCACTCCCATCAGCTAATCATTATAACAATCGTAGTAACACAATGATGTAGCACATGGTGTATGGAACCCAAGTGCATTTATATATGGACACTGTTCATTTTCTGATCACTTCTCAATACTGTTGGAAAAAAAGCTTTATTTCATAAACAGCCATTTATCAACAGGGTCAGCCCTGGACATCAGATCACTTTCTAAGAAAAAAATTGCTGGTCACCGTGTGCAGTAGACTGTAGTGTTTGTGATACAGTTAAATATCCACAGCTTCAAGACAATACAGCCTGGGCACTCCTGCTTTGAGAGCACCACTGTTTTGGGTCCCTGGAGTCAGAATTATTATTAGCTGATGAAAAACAGGTGCAATTGTTCATTTCAGTAGGGAGGAGTTTTGAAATGGTCCCTGGAGGTCTCATGACATCAGGAGACTGAAAGAAGCAGAGTAGGCTGACGTCTACCATATACCTTCCTTTACCCAAATGCTCCCTCTTCCTGTCTCTGTAGCACCATCTACTGTCCCACTTGGAGTATCACAAAGAGGAACCACATGCTTGGTATTTTTGCACACATTTAACCAAAATAACTGAATATATGCGACAATACATGGTAGCATGTTCAATGTATACAGGAGAAAGTTTGATATTGAGCTTACTTAACTTAAAATTAAAACAGAAAGGGCTATTTATTGGGGGGGTGAAAGAATCCAAAATTTATACTGGTGGGTACACGCCCCCCATTCCAAAGTCTCCGAATGTTACTGTCTGGCGTGTAGTGGGGGGGCTAGAAGCCGTCATCGGTCTCATCCTCGTCCCAGCTGCAGGGCTCGCGGGCGTCCGACTCGGGAAACTCCACTTCCAAGTCATAGACAAAATCCGGGTCTTCCTCCCTCCTCCGGTTCCGCTCGAAGAGCTCGTCCATCTGGGCCTTCCTGCGAGCCAGCTCCTCGTCCTCCAGCTTGTTTAGGTCCTCGTCACCAGGGTCCGGCCGGGGCGCAAGCAGGGGGCGGCCCAGGAGGTGGTCCCGTAGCACGGTGTGGAGCCTCTCCAGCTGATCCTGGGACACGCCCTCCAGGTAGGGGCTGTGCCGCAAGCTGTTCTTCAGCCGTTCTGCTGCTCTGCTGCAGTCTGCTCTCGAGCAGGGAAGGAAGAGAGTTATTGGAGTGGTAGTATGAAATAAAATTGAAGCACCACAAGAGAATAAAGTGCGAGAGCTGACAAGTTAAAAACAGATTTAAAAACAGAATCTAGTTGCCACTCCCTAGAATCAGGTGGTCAAATCCTCTCACGTTTCCTGACCTGAGAATTTCGAAAAATTCCTCACTGGCATGATCCTCTGACGCATTTTGCCGGTGTCGGCGTTTTCGTAGATCAGAACGATAGCCGGGGGGCTGAACTTCACTCCGCACCGTTTAGCTACGTATGACATCTTCGGACAGGATCCTCTACCGATCAAAGACCCGAGTGCTGATGTAGGGACCGCTCATCTGGTCACAGCCATCAGTTTGATCACTCTGATTTAGTATTTAAACGCTTCATCCCGGTTCAATAACTCTGCCCAGTGCATCCAGGAACGTATTACGAAATTGAAGATAGCTTACTGCTAAAGCTAACCACCTAGCACATAAACAGTCGACGCTGCACACACCGGAATACGAAATTAATATCATGCGCAATAAAAAGGGCAGCAAGATGCTAATTAGATCTTACATCGCTCAGTTTCTGTATTCAGATCAATATCACACATTTTCCGATCTCGATGAACGGCGTCTGCCTGCCCGCGTTGCCATCACTACCATTAGGGTGACTACAACATGCCTGTTCAGTTCGGAAATTTACCAACACAACAACAATCAACGAATTTATATGTATGTAGACTGTTTTCCCCCAGATACATTTAGTTATGCACAAAAGATAGTCTTTGCTTGTTTTTTCCTATTAAATGTGGCATTTTAAAAAAGCAATCTCATTAGCCACCTATGGACTGGTCGATTTGACAGCCTGGTTCAGATTGTTGGTCTTTGCTTGTTTGCTTGTTTGTTTCAGCTTGTTTTTGGGCAATGTAGAAGTATAAGCGAGGAAGTAAAATGAAGGTGGATTTTTGCTGTATTTTATACTTGACTTATGCGATTGTTGAAGCTAACATTTCGGGTAAATGAATGCGGGGATGCGGTGGATTGGAAGTGTCGTGTGTTCCTTTTACGGACGTACCCGTGGTGAATTTGGTTTAACACTTGATGACCAACTGGTTATGTCCATTTTCGTTAATTATTTTATGCACGTAGGTGAAGATGACTGTGGTTTCTCTGAAGCATGGCTGGAGCAACTGACTATATGGAGGGAAATACAGAAATCGGGATTTCACAGGTATAAACGGACGCCCAACTTACTACATCGTTCTTACCGACTTTTGCATAACTAGTTGTTGTAATATAAAATGACACCACTGATAGTCACCAAAATACCACTGATTACTATGGATTCTAGTATATTTTAGATTGAAGATGCATTAACATGTATCTGGCAATTTATACACCCCGGTTTTCTTTAGGGAGTTACTAACCGAAGTGCTTTGTAGCACTGAGATACCCGGTGACCTCCGGGTTTTGCTGGTACAACGCCTGCCCAATGGGGTCTACATAGACCGATACCAGTTAGCATCACAGCGATCGGAGGCAGCGTTACAGGTACGGAGGTCTTCAGGGAAGGTGTTACCGACGTTACGCTCTTTATCATTCCTGCCCATATAAAATTACGTCATGAAATTCTGTTTTATCGCTGTATTTGTCTGACATAAAGATTAATTTACCTGTAGATTTAGATCTTCTAAAATCAATCATCTTGGGTTATATTAATCGGAAATAAAAGTTTATCATTATTTGTATTTCCTATGTGTGTTTGCTTTGATTATTGTTGCTGCCTTAATCCTTTTCCCCCCAGGTGTTGCTGGACACTGAGCTTGACCTGGAGGCTCCTGCCTACTCATCTACAGATTTCACCACCTTCCTCTTCCCCTCATGGGACGTTGATGGAGGAGGGGTCCATCGTCTCCTAGTAACGGTGCCGATCCACGCACGGTACCAGCGGCCTTCCCGCTCAGGGGAGCAGTGGGAGCGGGTCGACATTGAGGCTCCACGCCTGTTACTTCGTGCTGATTCATGTGAGTTTGTTTTCTTATACATCACCCAGAAATCAAACAAAATGCATGATGTGGGACAAACACATCAGAGAAAGCAGGACTTGAAATTGGCAGAATTTAACTTACTATGACTTGCGGCAGGTTACAAAATTTAAAATGGTCAATAGAGACTGAATATGTGGAAATACATGATATGTTGATAAAAGGGCTCTTATGCTTTTCTGATTTTCCTCTTTCCTTAATGTGTTATATGCTGTAGTTTTCTGTGCATGTAGACAGTCTGCAATGTGTTAAGTACACGCCAAAGGGAGTAACTGTCACCATGGAAACTACTCTTCTCTAATCTGCCTAAAACACCTCGTAGGAATTTCAACCCTTAATTCTATGAAATGATGAGGTCACCTTGTACCTCAATCCTTATTGACTGTCTACCTGTAAGGATCTGTCTGCAGGCTTTGAAATAGGGAACATGTTGGGTAAGCTGACACTGGGCTTATTAGGGGTGGGGCTTAAAGTTCTAACAGAGTGTCTCAGATGCTGTAGTAGTAAACAAACAGATGTACAGTATGAGAAGAATAATGTGCTTTTGGAATTTTGAAGCATGAAAATGTATTCTATTGACCCCTACATTGCCTATGCATGAGCACAGAACACAGACATGATGTCAATGATGCGACTGGCACATGCATGTGCACATGTATACTATACATGAACCAAACCTGGAAGGAATGCATCATTAGTGACAAACTTTGCGGTAGAGGGATCACTGTGGTCTGCGGCAGAGGTTCAGTGCTTGCTGGAAATCTGAGTTGATGAGAGTATCTAGGAACAGCTGGATGCAACACGCAAAAACTCCAAGATATCTGACAAAATATGGTACTATATTTATACGTGCAGCAATATAGAATGAAAATCGTTGAGTTTCATACTTGATAAATCAGAGAGCCGTTTGTCATTGTGCCAAAAATGTCTCCAAATAGGACTTGAATGATGAACTCTGTTATTCTGTGAGATTGCACTTTTCTTTGCATGTTTTCTTCAGCACAAAAAGTCGCATGCTGAGGATGAAAGTGTGCTGAGGTTTGGGACATTAAATGCAGTGTGAGACCAGTGGGGGAGTGGGCACGATTATGTGTGTGCGCCCTTATCCCCCCCCCCCCTCCTCCCCACTGGTCTGCACTCACATTGCACTTAACTTTTATTGTTGCCAGCCGTTAAATGACTTCAGTCCTCTGGCTGACTCGGACAGCATTGCTGCCTTAGCCACTTCCTCAGACCTTGAACTGGCTTCATGCCCAGTACTCTGCCTGATGGGTCCTGTCTCTTCTCTCTGTAGGTAAGCAGCCAGCCCTGTTTCCCCCATATCGGCTGGTGGAGTCCCCCTGCACAGCCCAGAACCTCAGCACGTGCACTTGGCTGGAGGTGCCCCCCCGGCAGGTATGGCACCTGGATGCATGACGCCTGCGTGCTTCAGCATGTGATGCGTTCGTGTACGTGGGCCTGCTGGCTCCAGTCCCATTACTGTAGCTTTTAGAGGGAGATATTCTAGATTGTCATTCTAGATTCTTGAAGTCTTCTGAATCATCTCTATAGATATAAAAAATCTGCTCTTTATGCGTTCATTACACAAGACAGTAATTTTTTTATATACTTATTGTTCTTGGTCTATATAGACCTATTCTGAAGAAGAAAATGCAGTAATATCTAACTTAATCAATTCAATATGGTTCGAATAAGGCTCAGCGGGACGGTGGCGCAGTGGTTTGCAATGTCGCCTCACACCTCTGCGTTCAAGTCTCTGCCAGGGTTCTGTGTGTGTGAAGTTTGCATGTTCTCCCTGTGTCGTCATGGGGTTTCCTCCGGGTACTCTGGTTTTCCCCCACAGTCCAAAGACATGCTGAGACTGATTGGAGTTATCGTGTGTGGCTTTGTATGTGGGTGAGTGAATGGTGTGTGAGTATGTCCTGTGATGGGTTGGCGCTCCATCCTGGGTTGTTTCCTGCCTTGCACCTGTGGCCTCTGGCATAGGCTCCAGACCCCCGCAACCCTAAATAGGACAAGCTGTATCAAAAAAGGGATGAACGGATGGTTGTAATATGCACATGGTTGTGTTGGACCATGATACAGGCCTACTTTTTCAGCAGGCAGGTTATATCTATACAGAATACAGATTAAATCTATATTCAAAACACAGGGCTTCCGGTAATTACTGATTAACATCACGGTGGCATTTCTTTTCAAGCTTATATATTTTGCTGATGCAGGTTTCTGTAAAGGCTCTGTCTCCCTGCAGGTCCAGACGGCGCTGACTCTGCACGTCCCCGTGGGGGATCAGTCTTTGGTGCTGTCTGTGTGCGCGGGAACACTACTGGTGATGCTGTTCAGCTTTGGCGCAGTGGCCAGTGCTGTGTGCAAGCACGGCCTAAAACGTTAGTGTATAATAAATACTCTGATTTCATATTGCGTCACCTCTAGGTGGGGGAATGTCTCAGTGGAAATGTGAAAGGGGAGCAGCTGTGTGACCGCTGACCGACTGTGAATGTTTAAACACTGCAAGCTGATTTACTGCACTGAAACATTTTGTATTTATATTATTTAGCTGCAATAAACCAAGCATTTTATACAAACGCAGTGGCCCTTGTATTGTCTAAGTGTAATGATGCAGACCATTGTTGCTAAGTCTACTGATTCCAATCTATGAATCACCTAATAGTACAAAGGTATTCATTTTATTCTTGCACGTAATGAACTTCCGCATAAAACATTACTAACAATCACAGCGATTAATTTAAAATGGAAATGAAACGGGCATAAAAAAACTTCCAGCAGCTGGCCTGATACATTGACAGACCAAGATGAGACTCACTGTCATTTGTGTTAAGATATTTTTTCCGGCATCCATGTCGGACAAAAGGACTACGATTCCCAGTTCGCAATCCCTTTTGTAAAGGCCCCTTTCCCATTATTTTCATTTATCCTGGGAAAACAGCACGGGACCCATTGCCTGATGTGGGCTCGGAGGTTTAAAGTCTTTAAAAACTACATCTCCCACAATGCAACTCGAACAACCAAAGTGTTTCTAACCCTCTTTAATCCTAGTATTATCTTAATGTGGAGTTCCAGTGATTTAAATACGTCGATATTAGTCCGTAAAATTGATCAGTGTAGAGATATTTGCCAGAAAAATGTTGAAATGCAGTCGGGGCGTTTTCGGTGTGCTCCGAGACTGGGCTGGGTCGGTAGTTCCGCTTCCCCTCCGCCATTGTGCTGCTTCCCAGGGCAGGAGTTTAAAGAATAAAAAAGAAACACGGGGAAAAGCGGCCGCATGTTAAGTTAATGAGCGGATACTTTGGTTAATCTGCGCTTCTGGGGCTGCCGAGAGAGCCGGGCAGGCTGCAGTTTTGCTGGCAAGTTTGCGACGTACTTCGCTGGTGAGTTTTCAACGCACATCCAGTCCGTTATTTAATCCCTCATTGTTACTGAAAATGAATTAATGTGAGTCCACGGCCGGAAACCCTTTAATTTGTGCCCCCACAGTCCCGGTTTGCCTCTTTCTTAGACGTCTCTTGTATTATGCTGTATTTTTTGGAAGTTACCCGGCCAGCCTGTTGTAAGTTTGCTGCGAATAAAAAGTAAAAATCTCGTTTAATATGTGATATCTATTGAAGACAGCAAACCGCAACCCGGACGGATTAAATCGTTAAACACTGATTGCTGTCAGTGTTTTTTTTAGCCTGAAGCTTCTAAAATGAAGGTGTATTTTTTCGCCTTTTCTAAGTAATTTAGGGATTTGGGAAGTCGGTGTCAATGTTATTTCTTTCTTTAGTATATAACTGATGGGCCTCTACGTGGTAAGAGGCCATATAAAATAAAGTCTTATTTTGACATCACCGGGTGTTTAGAAATTAACATCTAACGCCAGTTTTTTGTTCAAACTAACAATCTGTTGTGTTGAAGTGATCCAATGAAACCGAATCACCGAGTTGTTTCCTCTCTCGACTCCTGCCATTACCGACGTTGCTCTTGTTTTGCCTTTGTAAAAAAATATCTGCAACTTGTGCGAGTAGTTTACCAGATGTATATAAATGTTGATTTAATGCACAGCTCCAGGTGGGATGAATCTGTACACTTTCAATTCCAGGACTGCCGTAATGCGGCGTTTTATTGCGCTTGCAGTATCGTGTTATTTGGACGAAGTGGTCTTCACACACGGATATGAGTTAACAGGCCGTATTTGGGCGGGGGGTCCGTAACATGGGAAGTGAGATTGCTCCCCCGCATGAAGCAACACTGCTCACAGCTCCCTTTCATTGACGCCTCTTTCCTGTGAATGAAGCGGAAGGATCTGAGCGCACGCCGGGACAGGTTGCAGGTTCGAGTCCTACGCGCTCGTGGCCCAGTAATTAACACCACTTAATCGTCGGAAAGGGTCGGGTTCCACCGATCCGAAGTTCCCGGACAACGAAATACGGATGATATCGTGTTTTGAAACAGCCCGGTTCCGCGTCCAGTACACGGCCACGCGCTGCGCCGTTATGAACTGCTTTCCAAATCCAAGCCCTCCGCTCCAGAAAACGAGCAGGTGATCAGGTGTGATAGACGAGTGAAGACCTATTATAGACACTTTCTCTCAAGAAAAATAAAAGTAAATTAAAAATACATACTTCCCTGTTTGCTTCCGACCTCTGTGGTGGGGGAGGGGATTAACGCCTGTTTAACCCTGGGCCCCTCTATTTATGTCCCCCTCTAATTGCAGGAAACTGCTGGGGATGGTGGCCATGGGTGGGGTGACCTGCTGGGGGGTGTTTCAGTCCTAACTCAGTGTGGACAAAGTGTGTTTATTTACTTCACAGTAAATTGGCTGCTGTTACAGTAAGCTGTTGTATTTGTCCCTCAGATTCATGCAGCTCACTGTTTGCTGGAAGTTCGGCTTTGTGTGCAGCACCGGTGTCTCTGGGCTTTAACCTGGAGCGTCCTGCTGTCTGCTAATAAAATGACAAAAAGGGCTTTTTACCCTGCAGCAGGAGGCTGATTGGAGTGCTGCAGGTTTGACGTGCATATGGACAGAGTGCGACCGTGTTATTTTCTTTCTACTGAGAGACAGTTTTGGTGACAGGAAGTGCATTGTGGGCCAGCAGTCAGGTTGTGTTCGCAGTGCGTGACATGCATGTGAGCGAGCAAGTTACCGTGGTATGGAAGCGTCCCAGCTATGTCACGAAAATCACATATGGGTTAAATGCAGAGGACACATTTCGTTGTTGCGCACTGTGCTGTGGTGTGTTATCAATGACCACTAATCACTAAATTCTAATTCTAATTCTAGCCAGATTTCTCTAACATAGTTTGGTGTGATGGGATTTTTATAGAGGGTGTAGAGGGGGGACTCTGGGACACTGAGACATATCCTGAAGCCGGCCCTTACTGGTTGTGCTTTGGGCTTGCAGTTGTGTGCCTGGAATGCACTAGAAGGGAACACATGCCTTAAACAGGTGCATACAAATACACACACAACGTGCTTAAGCTGAGCTTGACGTGTGGATGCATCTGCATGTTGGTGTATGTTTTATTCCTGGCCCTGAATGGGGGGGGGGGTTGTGTGGTCTTCCCCCCATGGTTCCTGTGGTGACACTGGAGTAGCAATTTCCTGCGATGAGAACACTGGCTGCTTCGTCACCCCCCCCCCCCCTTCACCCCCGGGGAGGCTGTTTGGATGTCCAGTCACCTCGCATACAGTTGAGCCGGGGTGTCGGGGTCCTGGGCACCCCTCTGGCTGACTGGGGTGACGCAGTGTGGTCATGATCATCTTCACTCTCCAGTTTATCACATGCCATCCAAAGCTGCCCAGTGCGAAAAATCATAGCAGCCCTGCAGCAGGTTACGTTCTCTGTCTCTGATCCTACAGGGCGGCGCCAGTGTGCTTCTGCTGCTCCCCCTCCCCCCTCCCCCCACCGACCCCAGCGGGCCTCTGACATGTCAGACAACGGGGAGATGGAGGACAAGCCCCCTGCTCCCCCTGTCAGAATGAGCAGCACCATCTTCAGCAGCGGCGGCAAGGACCCCCTGTCAGCCAATCACAGCTCCAAGCCCCTGCCGTCCGTGCCTGAGGAGAGGAAGCGGAACAAGATCATCTCCATATTTGGGGTGGAGAAAGGTCTGCTTACTACAAGCCGTATTAATCACTGTGTCTTAGATTAGGTTTATAATATCCATTTGTATTGGCATGTCCATGACGTGTGATGGACTCTGGGTAGGCGTCTGCGTTGTTGGTAGGGGGTGCGAGTTTTATGGCAAAGTCGTGTTGAACCATGGGGTGTCCTGTATGCAGGCAGCAAGAAGAAAGAGCGGCCCGAGATCTCACCGCCCTCGGACTTCGAGCACACCATCCATGTTGGCTTCGACGCTGTAACGGGGGAGTTTACCGTGAGTTTCTTCCTTTGCTCTCCTTTAGCCCCTGACTCCGTCCCCTCTTCCATAGCACAGGCCGCTGCCCTCCTCTAGCCCCTGACTCCGCCCCCTCTTCCATGGCACAGGCCGCTGCCCTCCTCTAGCCCCTGACTCCGCCCCCTCTTCCATGGCACAGGCCGCTTCCCTTCTCTAGCTCCTGACTCCGCCCCCTCTTCCATGGCACAGGCCGCTGCCCTCCTCTAGCCCCTGACTCCGCCCCCTCTTCCATGACACAGGCCGCTTCCCTTCTCTAGCCCCTGACTCCGCCCCCTCTTCCATGGCACAGGCCGCTGCCCTCCTCTAGCCCCTGACTCCGCCCCCTCTTCCATAGCACAGGCCGCTGCCCTCCTCTAGCTCCTGACTCCACCCCCTTGTCTTCTCCAGGGCATGCCTGAGCAGTGGGCGCGGCTCCTCCAGACATCCAACATCACCAAGTCTGAGCAGAAGAAGAACCCACAGGCTGTGCTGGACGTGCTCAAGTTCTACGACTCCACCGGCAACAACAAGCAGAAATACCTCAGCTTCTCCTCAGGTGGGTGCGGCCCCCCCCCCCCCATCTGCATGTGTCCTGACCTCTGCCAAATCCCCAGCTAACTTCTTCCCTGTTCCGTTGTTACTTTTCTAGAAAAAGACGGGTTTCCATCAGGTGCTCAGCCGGTGAGTATCCAGCTCCCTGCCTCACTCCCCCCAGGATCAAATCCAGTTAATCAGTCACTGGTCACATGACCTGTCGTATCTGCGAGTCAACCAGTCGCCACTTTTTACCCAGTATCAGCTGCAGGGTACATCATCAGTGTACATCACATGTTCTGGCTTCTGGCTGTTGGGTGGTTATGGGCAAAGCAAGCAGGACGAGGTTCTTTGGGAGGCGCTGCTGACAAGGCAGGTTCAGCAGGTCACAAAGCTCGCGGAGCATAGACCTGCAGTCCTGCCTGACGGTAACATGCTTAAAATGCCCCCCCCAGCCTGCCAAGAAGGGCACAGAGCCGTCTGTGGCCCAATCGCAGGACCTCGACGACGACGACGAAGAGGCCCCTCCCCCCGTGGTTGCGCCCCGGCCGGAGCATACCAAATCAGTGAGTCACTGCCACACCCCCTCCACTATCCCTCCTATAGCACAGTCTTCCACTTGAGCTCACCCGGCTCGTGGCGCCCTCTACAGGTGTACACACGCTCTGTCATCGACCCCATCCCACTCCCAACGACGAGCCCGGAGGCCGACGCTGCCAGCAGGGCCGCAGACAAGCAGAAGAAGAAGGGCAAGATGACGGATGAGGAGATCATGGACAAACTGCGTACGTCATTGTGGCCCTCCTCCTCCACAACGAAGTTACCGATATCCATGCTCACACTCTCAGTGGCTCCCCCTGGTGTCAGGGTCCCCGAATGTCTTCCTTTTTCTAGTCCTGTAGTGGTGTTCCCTGAACGTTACCAAGCTGTCTCCACCCTTCAGTGTGCTTACAGGCGGATCATACACATTACACATCACATGCGTCACGCTGTTAAAACCACACACATCACGCACCACACACATAATCGCGGGACGCATATGCCTGCCCCCGTCCTTTTCACAGCTCAGCATCCCCCGCTTCTCCCCCAGGAACCATCGTCAGTATCGGAGACCCCAAGAAGAAGTACACGCGATACGAGAAGATCGGCCAGGGGTGAGTCACCAATCACGTGTCCGTATGAGACGCCGTGTTCTGCCCGGCGTGCTGACAGCCGCTGCTGTGACTCACTGTGGTCATGTGACCAAGCTCCTGGTTAGTGAGCATATGTGTGATGTCGTTAGTTGGTTGAAAGCGTGCGCCATAAAACCATCTCATTCTGCAGGGCGTCCGGCACAGTGTTCACAGCTATCGACGTTGCCACGGGACAGGAGGTGAGGTGTTAAGCCGTTTGGCAATGTATGAGCTGTGGGATGAGGTGAACATCTAAGGAAGGTCCTAACGGGCTGGGAGACAGCTTTCAGCTGGGGTCAGCATCCCTGCCCCCTGCAAACAATGGGTGCGTTCAACTTCACGTGGCCACTTACAGTGCTGGCTTAAAGCAATGCATTCTGGTCCTTATGCAATGCATCATGGTTAGATTTTTTTGTCCGACTTCAGCCGGCACTGCAAAACGTCACCATGCATCAACATGCAAGGTTTTTGTACCATGTGACGAGAGTAAGACAACTTGAGAGAGATCGTGCAGCATCTCTGACGGCTGCACAAACTGGAACCGCCGCTGTGACCACACAACTTTACCCTTATTGGCTGAAGATTTTAGTCACACGCAGGAAGTTTGTATCCCAGGAAGTTCTGATGTGGTGTCTGCTATTTCTCCCGAAAAGCACGTCAAGCAGTGAGAACTGTTTTTTAGTTAATTTACCTGGTAAAATAAAAGTGTGCAGGATAGGTTGATTGGTGAGTCTAAATTGGCCCTGTAGTGTGTGTGTGTGCGCCCTGCGGTGTGTTGGCAACTGCCCCGGTTCCCGCCTGCACCCATTGTACCTGGTATAGGCTCCAGTCCC
>JAODKF010000089.1:23482264-23494878 GCA_026779585.1 Mormyrus proboscirostris
CTTTTGTTATTTCTTTATCCCCCCCCCCCCGTTTTTTTTTTCTCTCCTTTCTTCTCCACGGGATGGGTGATTTCGGAGTGGCTACACTCTTTGCTTTGCTCTTGAATTTAATGTAAAATAAAATGAAGTTCTTCTCCAAAAAGGGGGTGGGTGGTGGTGGGCAATAATAAAAAAAAGCCCTCCAGCCGCCAGTAGCAGCTTACCGCTTCTGGGAGGCACGCCTTGCCCATAATGGGGCCAGAGCTGTGTGCATCGCTATCCTGCAGATCCTGAGGGCACCGACCCTGGCGGCATTTATTGATGTCCCCGACCTGCGTGTTCTGCCCGTGCCTGACCTGTCCTTTCCAGTGTTGCCTGATCAGCCTGTTTTCATTTTGCCTGTTGCTGCCTCACCAACACGTGACACCTGTCTGCCTGTTGCTGCCTTGTCTGCGGTCCCGACCCTACCCTACTTGACTCCAGACATGGCAGCAGATGCACCACTCTGCGGGTTCCCAGTTGTGGCTGCTGCTCCGCCCGAAGCTCCCGCTGTGGCTGCTGCTCTGCTCGAGGCCCCACCTCAGCCTACTGCTCTGCCCGCAGCTCCACTGCCACATGCTGCTCTGTCCGAGGCTCCGGCTCCACCCACCCTAGCTCCTGTGGCACCAGTCCCAGTCACCAAGGAGGTCCCGGACTGTCTGACCACTGTTCCTTCTCCTTTGGAGGAGAAGGAGCTCAAGTGGGACCCACTCCTCTGCCATCACCCCAGAAGGGTCGGATCCTAGCCAGAACCCTGTCTGTCGGTGTCCCATAAAGGGAGAGGACAAAGGCACAGGGGTAGGGTCCCACCTGCCCTGTCCCACTTGGGCTTCTGCTCAGCTGTTGCCTGCGAGTCCCCTGCCGTCGCCTCATTAGCCACTTGCACCACCTGTGGGTTCCCCCGCTCTGACTCATCGCTCACCTGTGGGTCCCTGTATTATGGCTTGTCAGTGGACGGCACCTCCACCTGCTGTGGCTGTGCCATCGCCTGCTGCGCCTTCCCCTCCCTCCTTGCCTTTGCCATGGTCTCCTTCTGCTCCCTCCTTGCTTCCTCTGGTGCCCCCTTCGTCTTCCTCCTTGCCCCCTCCATTGGTCCCTCCGGCTTCCTCCTCGGTCACGTCATGGTCCCCTACGGCTGCCGCCCGTCGCCCACTATGGCTCCCTCGGGCTCCCTGTTGTTCCCCTGTCCCTTTCCTTTCTGGCCTCCTGTGTCTGCTCCTCATTCCTCTGTGCCTCCTCCGTTCACTCCTGGACCTTTCGTTCCTCCTGTTGGTGTTCCCCTGGTGTCTCTCTTTCTGGTTTGTCTGTCCATGCTTCCCATTCTGTGTCAGATTTTGTCCTGGTTTTTGCCCTTGTGTCTGTCTTGTTCCCAGTCTCCCATTGATGTTCTTGTTTTGGCGTTCCAGGTCCCGTTTATCGCATCCCCTGAGAACCCAGCGCACGCCATTGGGGGGATGGGGTTCTGTCATGACCTGCTCAAACGATCCTCGTGTGTGCCATACCCCCTCATTAACCACATGTACTACCCCAATTGTAATCAGCTGTTTCCTGTTTTGCTTGTTTAATCCTGTTTGTTTAAGTCCACGTCTAAGTCTGTAACCCCAAGTACGCCATTAATGTTACTTCGTCGCTGCCCTGTGTTTTCTTCGTTTCCCCATAATAAACCCTGTTCCTGCTCCTGCTTCCCCGGATGCGATCACAACACTTATTTAATATTACATTATTTATTTATTTATGTATTCATTCTGTTTGTAATTATTCAATTTTTGATGATTTTAATTGCCTGGAGGAATGGGATCTACTGGGTATAATGCTTTTAGATTTAAGAATTTTATTTGTTCCGCTTAATCTGGATGGAGCCAGTTGATGTGGTAGGTTTCTTTTATCTTTCCTCCTCTTTACGCTTATACAATCTACAGCAGAAGAATGAAAGGCAATCCAGCTCCACTTCTCTACAGAGTATATTAGTATCTTTTAAGTTTGAAGTTCTTGACTCCTTGGAAAGCTAAAGTGGTATGGAAAAAGCCCCTCCTCTTTCCCTTATTTCCCTTCTTTTCCCTAACCTCTAATCCTCTCTGGGGAGGTCCAACCCTTAAAATGGGGTAAGGGGCCCAACCTGTCATGCCCACGGAGGTGCTAGGGATTGAGGGGCAATTACCCCTAGTATTTAATGATCATTCGACCGGCAGCGTATTGCGAAGTATTGCGCTATGATCAGCCATACCGAGCAATTTCTTGTCTTCTGTCATCCCTTGCTCCCGTACCTCATCCGTCTACCTTTAATGCAATCCCTAACTCTCTCTCCTTACCTCCTTAGCCCGGCTCCCGACCTTGACTCACCTCCCCTGCCGACCCCGGCTTTCCTTGTCATCCTGTCCTCCTGTTCCCCCGTCCCGTGTGTACCCATCGGATGGATCTCCTGGCTCTCAACCTCCGCTTCTCCCCTACGACCACGACCATCGCTCAACCCTTTCGTACTTTTCTGCTTGATTCCTTCCACCAAGCGGGCTCCAATCACAAATTTTATTCATGGAGTAAAGCCTGTGTGGATAGTATTAGTTTGTGAAACAATTTTCTCAGTATTTAATTCATACTCAGTATTTAATTATAACCAACAGTTTTTTTCTCCGATTCATTTAATTTGTTATATATGGAAAAAGAAAGCATTTTTTAATAAATATTATAAAATGACTGGGAGGTAAATGGAAACTTCCTTCTGATAAAAAGCACTGATCTTTTGATTATAACCAGACACTTTAGTTATTACTTTTCAAAATAACCTTTTTTTGCTGGCAGTCAAGCCTTTTTGGATCCAAAAGCTAAATTTAAATTAAAAATAATTTTGGTGGGTTAAAAAAAAAATCATTTGTGGTTTTATATCAATTAGGATTATATTCTTGTACAAAATTTCTTTCAGTAGAGGCGGAATTAAAACACTATCCACTGAGGCACATAGCACAAAACTCTCATTCTGTGTCTGAGTGCAGAGGTGTGCAGAGCTCCTTGTTAGACTCTGCTCTTTATTTAATTCTACATACTTACTAGTGCCACAGACTCATAGAAGTATACATCCCAGAGCTGTCATTCTGGGCTTGAGTATGGAGGCGTACAGAGCTCCTTTGGAAGACTCTGCCTTCACTTTAACTAACTGTAATAGACAGTTTCATAGGACAAGACATAGAAGTCTTTAACACTCTTTTCTTATGCGTTTTTGACTGGAGCAAGCCATTGCCTGACGGAGGTTTTTTAGAACCAAAACGTTGCAACTGGAGGCCTACTCATATACGATTATGAGTACTTATGGACCTGCACGTTGCGATGGACCATGGCCAGGTCCCCGCAGACGGTTGCATCTAATATTGGATTGGATAATTATACAGAACGCTCCCATGAACCATGGACATCTTAAAGGGTTCCATGCAGAGTGATTGTGATTATCAAACTCAGAGAGTGGATAATTATGGGATTAGAAGAGGCACTTTTTCCTTTGTTAGGGAGGGGCGACAGGTAACTTGGTTTAACCCACGTCGTGATACGTATGCTACTACCCGTCATTTTTCTACGTGGAGGCCTGAAAGCAGTGAAGCAGACAAGCACCCGAACCAAAGTAGACAGGGAGGCTGATATACAAAAAGATTCAATGGAATACCGTGAATTTGGTAGGACGGTTAAGAAACTTTACAATCCTATTAGAGCCTTCCACCATCTAAGCAAGATTTCCAACAAAGACATCCCAGATATGTAACCTCCTACAATTTCAAATATTATCACTTACATTAGTGGTATGTTGAAACCAGCCCGTCTGACGGAGAGGACCAAATCACTCCTGGAGGGGAATGCAAAAAATTTGGCCTTTACTGCCCGCTTGATTTTGGACATCGACAACAGCACACAGCTTTTGCGTGACACTTCGAAAGAGAATTGGCCGGCACCCTTTAAAGTGGCAGTAAAGTGGGTCCACTTCAGGGACTGATGGAATAGGGACAGTATTGAGAGGGCAGAGGTTCTTGTTGTGTTGATGGGACAACAGGATCAGACTGATCCTCAACCTCCTCTACCCGGGTCTCCTAAACCCCAACAGGATATTAATGGGGACAGAGAACAGGTTGACTTGGGGACCTGGTGCCAATCAATCATTAGGGGCCCTGCCCAAGCAACAGAGCAGGACTCTCTGTTAACCGCTATTAGGTCCTCTCCCACACCTGAGGTTGTAAAGCCAACTCCCAAGAGTTTTAAGAGACTTTGGCAATTTTAGACAGGGAGATATTGGTTCATGCTCCTAACACACAATAACCTATCCAATCTGAGGAAGCTGTTCATTTGCTTGAAGCCCAGGGTGGGTCTCCTGAACCAGATAGCGATCCCCCAAGTGAGGATGCACCTCATGAGGACATTCTGATCTCCTTGATGAAGGAGGGGTTGGAGCCTTCTCTTCTACCCACCCCATTGCTGGAGTCCTCCTCCCCCAGATCCAGCACACTTTGTACATTCAGACCAGTCAGACACATGAGCACTAACAGGAAAATGGTTGACTGGAATTTGACAGTAAGATGGAAGTGGCTCCTCATTGGAGACTCTAATGTGTCCAAGGTCCCGGTGCATGATTGCAAAGATCTTCAGATAGATGGTTATCCGGGGGTCACTTTTTGTCCGGTGGAAGCCATCATCCTGAAGTTGCATGCCATGGTCTAGCTCGAGAAGGTCATTTTGGCCTTTGGCATCAATCATAGGTCACAGAAAATGGACACTGCCATTAAACAGCTGCAGAGAGCAATTAAAGCAGCTTATGATAAATTCCTCCAGGCTAGAATTTGGTCCCCAACTCAATTTGACAAACTATACAGCTGGATAATTACGCATTATCCCACTTATTCTGGTCCTTAAGAACATCATCGAATTTGACCTGGGAGGAAAAATTTGCTCTTAATCAATTGCAAAGGGAATCGAAAATTGTCATCAAGCATGCTGATAAGGGCAGTGCGATCGCCATTTTGGAGAGGGAACAATACGTTTTGGAGGCGGAGAGGCAGTTACAAAATTCGGACCATTACACTAAATTAAACCAGCCAATTTTTAGGGACACAATCCCCATGGTACATAGTATTCTCCACCAACTCTGGGGGGACGGATATTTAACTGGGAAACAAGAAACGTGCCTGATGTGGTTGTACAATCCTCGTTCCAGACAATTTTATTTACTTCCAAAAATCCATAACACCCGAATCATGGAGTATACCATTTCAGGTACTGCCAGGATGCCCTATTGTCTGATTGTAACAGTGAGACATATGAAATAGCTGAATATATAGAATACTCCCTAAACCCCATTTCCACCAGACACCCAAGCTACATTAAAGATACCTATGACTTCATCCAGCGAATCAGAGGCCTACCACCACCACAGCATGCTTTTCTTTTTACAACAGATATAGAGAGCCTCTATACAAACACTGACATGGAGGCAGGTTTGGAAGCTGTGCTAGAGTGGTTTAACAGGTTCCCAGACCAAAGGAGGCTGGATGAACATATTCTAGAACTCTTAAGGATTAGCCTTACCCACAATGATTTTGAATTCAACTCCCAATTTTATTTACAGATCAAAGGGACAGCTATGGGCAAATGCTTCGCCCCCTCCAATACTAATATCTACACATTGAAATGGGAAGATGCTGCATTAGTAGCCTGGTCTGTTAACCATTGTATTATTTTAGGTTCCTAGATGATATCTGGGGGGTCTGGACCAGATCTAGGGAGGGATTTGTTGAATTTGCCACTCACCTAAATTTATTTCATATATCCATTAGGATTAAATATACCCTACATGATTCAGAGATCAATTTTCTTGACACTGTGACCTATAAAGGCCCAGACTTTCCTACCACAGGTCACCTTGACGTAAGGGTGTATTTCAAGGATAGAAATACTCATGCCTTTGTCCATAAGGCCACTTTTCACCCAAAACACCTTCAAAGGGACAGTCAAGTCCCAACTTTTACAATTTGATAGGATCTGTACATGATCAGAGAACTTTTAGGAGGCCATATGTACCTTATTCCGAGCCCTTAAGCAAAGAGGATACTCATGCTCCTTCCTCAGTAACTGTCTTCAAGGATTCCATTCTCAAAAAGATCCAAATAACAGATTGTTCCTTTGGTAATAACTTTTAGAGTTATGGATTTGGAAAGTAACCCTTACTGGTCCAGTACGAAACGCTTTAAGGAAAAAATGAAGCGGATCACCCGATTGCATACCCGTCATCCTTGGGCCCTTAATGAAATCTGATGGAGGAAGTTGTCACCACAATATCCTATTCTCAAAACCCTGTCTACCTCCACCCCTAAATACAGTACAAGCTATCCCCCAAACCCCTACCCTAACCTTAACCCCTAACCTATCCCCCAGCCCTAACCCCAACCTGTCCCCCAACCCACTCCTAAACCTTACCCCAACCAATCCCCATTCGTTGTGCCACTTACCTTATCCTACTTCCCTGGGATTATATTCTGGGTATGGGTCAAATTTGATAATACCCGTTAAATTTGATCCAAAAGGTAAACAGATGAGAGGGACATTACAGTAAAATTTGAGCAGAAAATATAAGTCACGGAAGAATATTCATTCTGCCTCATCACCGTGTCTCAGGACTAGCGATGCTATCCCTTGTTAGGCGATGCAGAAAGAATCCTCTGTGTGGCCCATTTGTACCTGGACGTAGAAATTCAGCTCCTATTCACTTATGGCACGTATTCTATGTTCTAGTCACTCCTTGGCTTCTTCAAATGTGTGTGTGAACAGTTTTGAGTCATTGTGTTTAAATGACTACTGTGTGCTGGCCGCGCTTAACTTCTGCAGCCTGTATTTTCTATTTTGCATCAAAGTTCACCATAATGCAAAATTTGTTTTGATGAATGAGAATTTGTTTCAAATTTTGCAAAAAGGATGATCAAGAACAGCAAGTTTTGTATAATTAGGTGAGCACGGCTTAAAGTTTTGCCAAACAAGTGACTGATTCAATAAATGACTTTTGGAAATTGGTAGTTTTATTCTAAAAAAGATTTTTAATGTTTCAACAATTCAGGAAAAACAGTAAAATATTTCACTTATGTCATGAAAGAACTCTCAGGAAGGGTCCGAAGGTCTCTTATTGGGGCAAACCAGAGGGAAGTCTGAATAACAAGCAGGGTCAATACTAAAATCCGTCTGATCCTAAACACCAAAGCCGAAGGGAAATCCATACTCGTTGTCAGGTTGGGTGCCGTAAAGTCGTAGATCTGGGAGATCTGTCCGAGGACGCAGAGAGGGCACGAGGAGAAAACACGTGGGAAGATCAAGGCTGGGGCGAACGGGAGTTGACTGGTTCGGAGGCACAGGGAGTGGGAGCAGGGAGAGTCAGATGGATCGAAGCTGGAACAGAGACACAAGAGAAAGTTGCTCAGAAATTGCATACTATAATACCTTGCACGGGAATATCGTCATGCGGGGTTTAAGTAGTGAAGGTGTGCGTGGTGTGTAGTGAAGGGAGGCATGGCTTCGATTACTCGCAACGACTGGTGTGACAGAACCCCCCCCCCGAAGACCGACTCCAGGTACTCAAGTATTGCGCCCACTGGGTCGGGGTCCAGGTTGGGAGAGGTGATCCGCATGAAATTGCATGATCAGCGCAGGATCCAAGATATCGGAGGCAGGAACCCAACATCGCTCCTCAGGACCATACCCCTCCCATTCCATGAGATACTGTAAACCCCTTCCATGGCAGTGACTGTCCAGCATGGATTTAATGGCGAAAGCTTTGCCATTGTCCAAGGGAATCTGTGGAGGTGGTTCGCAAGCGTCTGTGGGGGAATGAGCGAGGCTGTAATGAACGGGTTTGAGGAGAGAGACATGGAAGACCTGATGAATACGGTACAGCCTGGGGAGATGTAAACGGTAAGTAACGGTACCTACTTGGGCCATAACTTTAAAATGACCAATGAATTTCGGAGATGTCGTGTTGACAGCCAAACCCAATCTCCCGGATGATACATCATTGCCGGGCGTCTCGGGTGGGACACACATGAGTGGGTGCTGAGGTGGAAGCAGCTATGGCCTTGCGTGCGGCTCTTTTGGTTTGCATGTCTGCCGTTCATCTCAGTTCTGCTGCAAGTGAGGTTGCTGTGCCACGCTGGATGGTCCAGGGCAAGAGATTCCCAGGAGTTGAGGTTGAAGTCCAGTGTTTTGAGGGACGTTTTCAGTCTTTGAAGCGTTTCTTCTGTCCCCCAGCTGTACACTTGCCCTGGCACAGCTCTCCATAGAGAAGTTGCTTTGGCAGTCGGTTGTCTGACATTCTGATAACATGGCCGGTCCATCTAACTTGCATCTTCTGCAGGAGGGTGAAGATGCTGGGAAGGCCAGCCAGCTCTAAGACCTCTGTGTCTAGAACTTTGTCCTGCCACCTAAAGTGGAAAAGTCAACGGAGGCAGCTTGTGTGAAAATAGTTGAGCTACCTGGCATGTCTGTTCTTGAAACGCTAGAAGTCCACAAAAGTACTGTTTGTCTGTAAAAACTAGTTCATGAAAGCACTGTGTACTATCTGTAACACTACAAGTCCATGAAAGCACTGTTTAATGTCTGTAAATGCTAGAAGTCCATGAAAGCACCGTTTAATGTCTGTAAATGCTAGAAGTCCATGAAAGCATTGTATTGTAGAACAGATGAGAAGGGAAATAACTTTAAGACACTGATTATGGAACAATGAACTTTTTATTTTTGACCCCTTAGTGGTCAAAAACGGGATATATGGAAAATCGATATTTTCACAGTGCATTTATGGCCTCTACTCACAGATGCCTCCTGGCATTTGAACAGGGGATAAAGCAGTAAAAATATTAAAATAAAATCTCAATTTTGGAAAAAGTCCATATTTGCATGAAAACCTAGCATTTGTGGCTCTATGATGATCTCCCAGTGTATGTTCAAGAAAGCATCATTTCTGGCCACTGTAAATCCAACAAAGCAGTCCTCCCCATTCATTTGGAATATGCTTTTCTGTAAATTTACAGGTACAGTAATCACGGTGCTTTCTTTGACAGGATCATACCCCTAATCCATTTAGGCCTAAACTTGAACCAGGCCCAAAACTTAAAAATTCAACTCTAAGGTTAATCTAGGCCTAGGGCCATAGACTTAAAATTTAACCCTAGCAGTTGTGAAATCTTAAAATAAAGTTAAATAAATTTAACAAAAATTAGGGAGAGTAAAATAAGCCCCCATATTTAATATTATTCCCCACTGTAGTACCCTCATTTTCCTTAAGTCTTATTAGAGGAAGGACATAGGACACAGTAATAGTTAGGAAAACTTTGTTATATCTTAATCTGGACAGGATGGGAGTGGATTGACCCTTGGGGGTCTTGGACACTGGGAGGTGCCTGTGCAGGACACCAAGGATTGCACTGATGCCACACTGGGGGGGCATTATTACAATTTATAAGGAATGAATAAATGAAGCATAATACAACTGCACCTTATGAAAGGTCTGAAATATTAAAAAGTGATTTGAACCTAATCAAAGAGCAATTACCTGTTAGTTTCTTCATCTTCCACGTGTTCCTTCTGGGTTGGTTGCTTAGTCTCTGGAACTCTTCTGGGTCCTTCACATCTTCATTGCTTCCTGTAAAACAAAAATAAGTTTAAATTATCCAAGCCCTATCCAGGGATGGCATGTGGGGCGCAAGGGGGTGGATGCATAGATGGGTCCAGTCAGTGTCTGTGGTCCTGGGAAACTGGGGACCAGGGTGGGGTCTTCACCCCAACATCTAAACCTAACCCCAAACCCTAGATCACCCCTGAGCCCTAATCTTAACCCCCCCCTCCCCCTTAATTCTAAACTTAACCAACCCTGACTCTAACCCTAATGTGACTTTCCCCTGAGCCCTAACCCCTAATTCACCCCTTGATATTAACCAAATATGGCCAGCAGGCATTCTCCACTGGCTACCTTATCACCCTATTTTGAGATGCCAACCTATTTTGGATTGGGGTCTCTGGAATGGCTGGGAACGTCTAGCATTGCTCCTGGAAGGCCCGTGCACAACGCTGGTCCTGGCCTCAGCTTTGAGCAGTAGATAATCTAAACCTTACTAGGCAGTGCCTCCAGGGGTATATCTGGATGTTCCCTGGGTGCTTTGGGGGGCCTTGGAATTTATTAAGCCCTGTTTTGGGATATGACCCACATTTGTGGGCAGAGCTAAGCATTACTATATAAGTGGGGACTTAGTGAACAGAATCAGTCTGCTTGTGAACTTGGTTGAGGAAGGAGGGAGGGTGCTCAATATCTGATGTGAGGGATTCATATGGTAAATCAAGGGGGTGCCAGAATATTTGTATATGGGGAAGTGCAAGTCCAAGCCTGAAGAAGGAGAATTTGACTCCGAAATGTAGCTACATGGGATTGCATATTGGATGGGGAAATATATGTGCGCAATGTATGTAGTTCATTTGTACTTCACAACATAGACGCCAGCAGACCGCTTACGCAATTTCTGGACAATCTTAGAAAACATCTACATTGCCATTACAAGCTTATTCATAACCATTTCTGCCTGCTGGCAAAGCCGTTACGTCCACAAGCATCTGCCTTGCAGCTGCCAGAGGCTTCCGTGAAGGGAGCGTCAGATTTGTGACAGACACCTCCGTTAATGGATTTAACGGACAGTCACATCTCTGCTGACGGATGCCTTGCTGAGACTAAGGCCATCTCCCAGCACCTCGTAGAAGCTGCCCGAGGCGTAAAAGCGGAGTGCAGCCAAAAGCTGGATACTTGGACTCAAGGCATAGCTATGCCTAGTGGGCCTGGCAAGATGAGGCTGAACAAAATCCAGCAACTTCATTATCTTCACCCGAGTGAGGTGATACTATAATCCGAAAGTATCATCCGAAAGGACCTCCAAGGGATCAAAAGTAGTGCGTATGAACGCATGCCTATACACCACCTCACCACGCCGCCTGCGACGGTGGTTCAACACCATGATCTGAGGAGCTCTTCACTGCACCGGCAGCGAATATTTCTGCACCGGCAGGTGTGCTGTGGCGAGGCAGCGGGATGGAGGAGAGTGGGTGAGCTCCCAGGCTGAGAGGATTCAGGGGACTCATTGGAAAATGCAGCCCTAAGGGAGTGATGGCCACGCCGGAGTGGGCCTGATGTGGAGGGACCCGGCGGAGGCATGGCAGATGTGGAGGGACCCGGCGGAGGCATGGCAGATGTGGAGGTGCCCGGCGGAAGCATGGCAGATGTGGAGGTGCCCGGCATGGAGTACACCTGAGGACTGTACTGCAGGGGGCCAGATATTGCTGGGCCAGAAGGTGACCGAGGGGTAGAAAGCATTGATGTCTGAGAGGTGTGTAGACCACAGACATCTATGCCTCCTGGAACTCTCTCAAGTGCCTCTGGCCTTAGAATGGCCAAGACTCGCTCCTCCCCAGGAGTGAGAGGAGGTAGACTGGTGCTCCCATCACCAGTCCTCTCCTGCTCCTTCCTGAGCCTTGCAGCCTTCCTCTTGGTCACACTGGCGTAGTCCCTCCACTTCCCCCTCACATCCGCCGTTGTACGTCTCTAGCCATGGCCCACAGAATTTATTTTGTCTGTGATGTCCTCCCAGGCTCGTTTCTTGTCCGCGTTTGTGGTCACATTTTCGAGCCTTGAGAGAAGGATTGCCCTGTTCCTCTCCACCTCATCTACTAATACAGAAAGCTCTGAGGCTGTAAATTGTGGCTTTCGTGCCATACTTACATCGGTATATAGGACCTCTTTCCACTGGCTTTAAATAGTGTAGAGCGTGTTGAAGCAGCACATAATTTCCCACCTGTGCCCAATTTCCTAATTTACTTAAGTATTCACAGACGACCACAAAGTATGATGGACAACTTTCATTATCCCTTGTATGTGTGCATGTGTGTATTTCTAGCCCTATGCAGACCATTGGGTGCAGTTTCTTCATTACACACAACTTGAGAGGGACAACAATGGCCTTAGAAAAGAGTACAGCATTTTTCTGAAGTACTCCTTATTCACTGACAGCTGTCATTGCCATTATGGAAGAGCAGAATGACACTACAGCGGTCAGATACGAATCCATGCCTTTGTTCTGGGGAAATTACGTCTGTAATGTTTGGTTATTACACACATCTGTCATAAACGTCAAAAAATGTCATAGCTAAAATCTGTTTATCACTCCAAGGAGTGTCGCATCATTTTTGTGCGATTGCTAATTTTCATATTGTTGGCATTATGTGACTGACAGAAATTCATGTCACATAAATAAATAAATAAATTTGTACATATATATATGTACACACACAGTGGGTACGGAAAGTATTCAGACCCCCTTCAATTTTTCACTCATTGTTATATTGCAGCCATTTGCTAAAATCATTTAAAAAATTTTTTTTTCCTCATTAATGTACACACAGCACCTCAAATTGACAGACAAAAAAAAAGAATTTTTGAAATTGTTGCAGATTTATTAAACAAGAAAAACTGAAATCACATGGTCCCAAGTATTCAGACCCTTTGCTCAGTATTTAGTAGAAGCACCCTTTTGAGCTAATACAGCCATGAG
>JAODKF010000089.1:23498773-23510076 GCA_026779585.1 Mormyrus proboscirostris
CCTCTCATACCAGGCTAGGCCTTGTCTCAGGCCACCTGGAATTCAAGCTCAATCATATGTGCTGGTGTGATCCTACACAGGCTACTGTGAAGAGTGACAGCTCACTTCCAATGCATGAACTGTGCAGACTACAATACATAAAGCAAAAACAGGGACTTTACCTTTCCCTGTCCTTACGGGTACAATACTTATGTGCTGAATGTATAAATTATGCTAAGGCCTTTATAGTGATGCTATGCTAGAGCTAGCATCGGGGTCAAATAGGTAAATGGTTTGGGTTTACGTGACCAGAACCATGGAATGTGGTCAATCAAAGTTATTTTTTTAACTCGTAATTTTTCTGTTATTAATTAATCAAAATTAACGTGTTATTTGATACAATATTATCTCATTGCCACATGTTATAAAATTAATACATTTACTGGAATTGAAAGAACTATACTGAAGATAATATAGCTCAGATTTGATTGTCTATAATTACCCTTTTGTGTTAACTATTTCTTTGAACGTGTTTACTCTTTATTGAATTTTTTATTGTACTGTATTGTATTTTCACTATTTTTATTTTTTTCAAAGCTGGTTCTCTCATTTTGTGCACTTTATTTAAGAAAAAGACATTTTGTGTTACTTGTGTTTTATAGTAAAGAATTTATTTACTTACTTATCATTATTTACTTAATTCTGTCCCCCTCGTAACCTCCCGTGAAATCCCGATGTCACCAGCTGTTTCCTGTTATTTCTAATTGATCTTGTGTATTTCAGTCCGCCTTCGAGTTTGTTTCCCTAGTCCTGTCATTAACGTCTCTTAGTCGATGATGGCTGTTTATCCTCAGTATTGCATCCTACCCTCATTAAACCCCGAGTTTCCCCCCCTATCCTGGACTCCCGTGCCTTCCTTCCCGCCATGCTATCAGCGATCGTTACACCTGGGTTTTACTCATTAATAAAAACAAAAACACTTAAAGATAATAAAAAATAATTTAGAGGTCGGGACCGTTCTGAAACATTTCGCCGCTGCCGGCCAATGAGATGGCGAGACCGCTGAAATATTTGGTTTACTTCCAACCGATAATCGACAGGCAAGATAACCCACTACCGACTTACTCCGGTGACCTCACTGGCAAGAATAGCATGCATTCTTCTACGTATAATAGAAGCTGGTTGGCATCTTGGCCGGTTAGCTCAGTTGGTTAGAGCGTGGTGCTAATAACGCCAAGGTCGCGGGTTCGATCCCCGTACGGGCCACTTAATTTTGTTTCAGAATGAAATGATGTCTTTCCAGACACGATCTTTTATAACCTTTACGGCTGTTTCTACCAAGAATTTTCTGCCAGGGAATTACAGTTTTGATGATTGTGCCGCAGTCATTAAGTCGATCTTATCTCATTTCCAAATTGCTTGCATCTACTGCTGTACGTTGCACTGTTATACATTTGGTTTAAAAACCTTGTTTTGATTTTTGTAAATAGAGTTAAAACCGGTCGCCGTCTCCGACTTTCGTTAAGTTTGTTACTTGTGAAGATCCGTATCTGACGAAACTTTATTAACAGCGTGTGATCCTAGACACTTCAAGCAAGGTTTTACGTGAGGTATGTCTGTAGTACCTTCCGAATATGCTGTTAAACTTTAAATGAGAATGTTTGTGCACACAGCCTGAGAAAATTTACTGTGTCCGCTTTAGTAAGTAATAAAAAGATTCCGCGATGGCAGGAAACATAAAGGATAAGGAGGCGTTTCAGAGGATCAACTTCCTTTATCAGGTAAGTGTGCGTTCTTGTAGGCTATATATTATTTGTACACAGCCGCCGAGTGTCCCGTTACAGATCCACATGGATGTCTTTCCCCACACAGGCGGCACACTGTGTCCTCGCCCACAATCCGGAAAACGTGGAGCTGGCCCGGTTCTACTGTTTCACACAGAGGACTATATCCAGGCGCTTGGTGTTAAGACAGTAAGCGTATCGGCTTTAAGAGCCCATGGCTCTGGTATCCCTTTTGTGTCCATGCGTTTTTTAAAGCATCTTAAGCATTTGGGACTATTTGAAGCTTAATGCTGCACGGATCTGTATTAGTGATAGATCAAACGATTCTTTTTTGAGATTCATTTCGTTCAGTTCACCAAAATGATCGGACACTTTGAATCACTGATTCGTTGCTTTCAAAATCAACAGCAAGCTATTGATAAATTGTTTATTGTCCGTTTGCACTAGTACGCGTATAGTTACTAGCTATTGGCTATAAGCTAAAAAAAAAACTTTTTTAGCTACCAAACAAAATAAACGATTCGTTCTTTAATGTAATTGTCAGTACATTCGTTCAGAGACTAAGGCAAGTTTCCTTCATTGTACATCACTAGACTATGTGCTTATAAATATACACAAGTTACTGATGTCGTGTTTATGCTGTCAAGATTTCAACAGCATATTTTCCCCAGACTATTTGTCCTCGTGAAAAGGAATGTAAAAGTGTAAATACTATATAAATATTGGCGCTGCACTTTGTTTAGGCCTGCTTGTTAAGTTGCAAGTTGTTAGCATATCTTAGTCTTACTTTGCATGGTACTGAACTGCTTAAGCGTTACTTAGAAGGCTGACGAACTGTTGACAGAGATCCATCCGTGAAAAGGACAATATGTAAGAAGTGCTGCTCCCTACTGGTACCTGGAATGACTGCAACGGTGCGACAGAGACGTAAGTATGTCCAGGAGCAGGAAATGCTTTGTGATCAAGTTGATGCAGCGTTATCTAACTGGTTGGCCTGGGGGAAAACTGAAGTGCCGCTGCTCTTGTCATGCTCAGGATACGGTCGGAAGCGAAGGGCAACTGTGGCCCGTTGCCTAAGCTGTGGGCATTCAAAAAGGCTGCTGAACAATCCTGAGCATCGGCTGTGGGTTGACCAACCGGAGGCCCAGCTGGAAAACCAAGCCCAACCAGGTAGGGGCTAAATTAGAACTGCTAACTGGTGTCTCACGACACTTACTGTGTCTGGGTGTATTCTGGGTAAAGATGCGTTACTGGTGCTAGATCGTATCAGCCTGAGGGACACACTAAACTCTATGCTGCGGATTGGTTGCTTTTCCTGAGGGTCAGGAGAAATGATTACACCAAACTTAAATGCTATTCTCAAGTTGGTCCATTGTGAGAATGTTTTTATACAGCTGTAAAGTTTCAG
This sequence comes from Mormyrus proboscirostris, assembly GCA_026779585.1. Taxonomy (NCBI): domain Eukaryota; kingdom Metazoa; phylum Chordata; class Actinopteri; order Osteoglossiformes; family Mormyridae; genus Mormyrus; species Mormyrus proboscirostris. Next base: position 23,501,945 of record JAODKF010000089.1, read on the forward strand.
GCATCCCTCCCACCGTCTGATCTAGCATCTACCCTCAGATAATTGTGAGACTCCTGTCTGTCTGTCTGTCTAGCCCGTTTTATAAAAAAAAATACCTCAATTTTGTGAGGCACTTGTACACACTCAAGTTGATTGTATTTCGTCACTCTTACTGTCCCCACCACAGAACGAAAGACTGCAGCTGAAGTTGCCAAAGGGCCTGAGTCTTCTGTCTCCCAGAGTGTTCCACCTGCAGCAGGACCCAGTGCCATCCCCACTTCCTCCTCAAGAGGGCACTGTGGCCCTTAAGTCTCTTTGATGGCCCAATCCAAGAAAGCTGGCTTAACTCAACCAAAGTACAGCCCCAGCTTTAGATTTACCCCTCTGCTCCGTTTATGCAGTATGTCCACAATGGCTTTGCACTGTTACAGTGAGGCTGCTAGGTAACTGGATGTACAGTGGAAACCGTGAGTTTGGTTCTTTAGCGACGTGGTCATAGGTCACGTTCCATTCTGTGGGATGTGCGTGCCAACATTCTTTAGGAAATGTGGATTTGCAATGAGATGCTTTTGCTGGAAGTCTGAGTAAAGGTTGACTAGTAAATGTTTTAATTTATATCAGCGGACAGGTTGATGCGTTCTGCTGCCAGTGTGGATGTCGTAGTGCCTCTCAAAGGTGTGCAGGCTGGGTCTAAAATAAAGTAGAGATTGGCTGACACTAGATCAGGTCTCTCCTGACTGGGTGAGTAGGCTTTACTGAGCGACAAATAGGTTTCCGTGTTTTCACCAGACCATCTGCTGTATATAAAGGTGAAGAAAAGGTATGATGGGAATTTGCTCCATGTCCATCTGTTGGCAGGCATAATTTGACCGAAGTCGTGTCTGGTTGATAGGTTCCGAAAGTAACCAAATGATCTAAGTGAGACTGTTTGAGCGTGTTGACTGAAAAAAAGATTATCGGGAGAAATTAAACCTGGAAAAGTTTCTCAGATCTAAGAATTTGTTTTAAAAGTTTGTTGCACAATATTACCGCAATACTGGCACAGTATGTCAATGGCATCTTTTATGGAGTCGTTTAAACAACTTTTCTGAAAAGTAAAAAAAAAAAAATTGAAACAAACCTAGATGTTTAAAGGTCATTTGTGGGCTTGCTGGAGGGTGGCGACTTAATAAAAACGCTGGCGCCCCCTGCTGGCATCCCGTCATTTCACCTTTCCTGCCTTTATCTTTACTTCTGTCGGTACTCTGAAGCGGGTCTTCTGAGAGTACAGTAAATTTCGTGAGAATAGGCGGGGAATGTGACCGCAGTGCAAGAATAGCGCCATGGCCATTCCTATGGAGAAAAACAAGCAGAGCGACAAATCATATGTACTTTGACAACATGTTATCTGCACTTAATGCACTCCCTCACCTTACGGTCCAGTAGCTGTAATGCACATCATGATTTATTAATGCATTCCTGATATTTACTCAGAACTTGTAGATATACAGCCTCCTACATTAGAAAGTGCTATAGAATAGCTGAATGCAGGGACGTCGTATAAGCTAGAATTCTGAGAAGGCACAGTTAGAGTAGGGCAGTACTCGCCCCCAAAAATAAGAAAAAAAATAACTTAATTTTCCTGGACTGGGGCCTTATCAGTTTTAAAAAAAACAATGCTGAAAGTTTTCCTCTGCCTCTACAGTTAAATAGAATTCAGTATTTTGCCATCTATATCCTGGGATATTGACAGTAAACTCTCAGCTCACTGTCATGATACTCAAAGAACGCTCCTTTAGTTATGTTATGGGATGCTATGCTACAAGTCACAACCAGCTAGTGAGCCAGAAGGCTAAACAAGCAGATTGAGGGGCGGCTAACTTTAGCCGCATGGTAGTAGCCATCTTGCAAAGCAAAGGGGGCCTATATTCCTCAAATGCAATTATGTATAAATAATTGCAATTCATTTTTACACACCTTTCAAAAAAGGTTTGACGATAATGCTCTACCAACTGCTTCACCAACCCACTGTTAATCCCTTGCTGCATTCATACCTGCGGTCGCAAAGTTTGGTAGAATTCGATACCAAGCAGTGTGTGTGGCTTTGAGGTATCATCTATTCGACATAATTTGTGCATGCGTGGCCCCTCAGCATCGACGGGCATCATGCCGCTGGCTGAATGGCATGGATTTGTAATGCAAATTTACGTTAGCGAATGCTAATTCCACTAGCATTAACATAAAACGCCAATTCTCACAGACTTGCAAACAGAAATTAGCACATAGTAAATCACGTTGTGCAATGTGTGAACGGTAAATGAGCATCTCTTTGGTTTTACGTCACAGTCAGTCTCCAAACCTAGCAGCGCTTTTGCTGATTGGACCCTTCTGCAGTGAAAACCGAGGATAGCTGAAACTGCACTGTAACTTTTCTCTCTTAGCAGTACAGTTCAAGCACCAATTTTCTTAACTGCAAGATGATTTTTTTTTTCTCTATTACAGGGGCTGCTCTTGTATGCTCGCTTGGAAGGGCACCCTAGAGGGCACTACATGAGTTTTTCTATCAGAAGGGCACGCAGAGGGTACCTCAAGGCACCTCATATGACCCTGTATCACATTGTCACATGAAGGGGCACCCTAAAAGAAACTCTGCCATTTTTTCCGATGTGAGGGGCAAGCAATAGCGTTGTTTTTGCAGCCCTAAAGGGCACTTTAGCGACATTCTTTTCAATCATGAGGACACTGGTGGGCAATCCACCCCTGAGTACACCAGTGTTACAGTCGACTCTTTGAGGGCAAGTACGATCATACTGTACTATTAACCTTGCTTGTATGTCTTTTTATATAAAAGCTCCTGCTAATATAAAATAAATGTAAAGAAGCATGATACCAAGAGTCACCAGGACTTCCTCACACTGCGAACCTACCAGCCAGAGGAGCAAGCCAAAACACTGTCGTGTACTCTGAGAGGGTGAAGCCAGGGCAGTGGAAGGTGAGGGCGTAGGCCAGTGAGGGGTTGACGAGGCCGGAGGTGTAGTCACTGGCTGGAACGGAGCAAAGTAAAGGAGAACCAACTTTAGCCCACATTGCGAGCTGTCCGTATGCCAAAACGTTAGGGCAACTCTGCAGCCATCACTATCATTCTGCAAATCTCTCTCATTCATCTCTCATCATGCATCGCTGTCACCTTCAATGCGTCGTTCGTCTCTAACGGTAAACGCGGGCACCATGGCACGGTTTGCGTACCTGCATAGGACAGGAAGGCCAGGGCCAGCGAAACGACCGGCACCCTATAGGTCGCGGGCGCGCGATGCACGCTCAAGTAGAAGAGATGGAAGGCCAGCGCGCACACGCCCTCCGTGAACGCGCCCTGGTACACGGAGGCACGCAGAGTGGGACTGCATGCCTGCATCATCAGGTTTCTGATCATGTGCATGTCGCTGAGCTCCAGGGACCAGTAGTAGTGCGCAAAAAGCTGGGCGAGCCAGGCTCCCAAGAAGTGTGCAGCGAGGCCGGTGAGCACCGAGAGCGCGCCTTCCCGGCACAGTAGGTACTCCATGATGGTTATGCACGGGTTCCCGGTGGCGTACCGGTACACGGCGCCGTGCACCGCCAGCACCACGAACAGCACGGTGGCCGCCACGTCCGCACCGAACCCGCCAGCCCACTGGCCGATCTCCATCAGCGTCTGTATTTCCAGGCGGCTCGCCACCAGCACGAAAGACGCCGGCAGCTCTTGCGAAAAGCGACCGCCCGGGCGCAGGCCTAGAAGCGCCCTGGCGGAGGCACCAAGCGCCGCGGCGGCCAGCAAGAAGCCTAGGCAGGCGTTCAGTCCGGACATGCTGTTACAATGAAAGGGGTCTCGCTACATCCAAAGCGCCAAATTTATGCAAACGTGGCGCAATGTTTGGGGTTAGAGAAAGCCGTCCTGGTATCACCAAATACCTCTGGCCAAAACACACAGCGGGTGTCAAGGGCAGGTCGGGGAAAGAAACAGACGCCACCGATAAGGGTGGGAGTCGCCACGTCAGTGTCACTAGTCGGTGTATTCAGGTAGGTAACCTATTAATGCGCTTGTATTTGCTGCGTAAAAGTGGTCCCTGTATTACAGGTGTGACCTAGGAGTGCCTGATGAGCACGTGCCCCCCCTTCACCCAGCGATTTTGTAAATGTACTTTTTCGACCACCGACAATCACCCCGTGGGGTCCCCCGTGATATCTATCAGTAGATTGATCGCCCGCCAAACGGCATTTAGGGTTAAAATGAACTGTCAGCACATTTCGGTATGTCGCCAGGCTATATATTCCAGCGCCATAGTCCACTCATAAAGACACCTTTCCTTATGTTTAGTCTGATTTTAAAGTAAAGGCAGGCTTTTGGGATTGGTGACTTTTTCGCTTGGTTCCTCGGCCTTGCACGGGCAAGTGCGGCTACTCTCAGTCCTGCCAGCATGCAGTCACCATGACCGGGTCACACTGCATCCAGCACTTTTAACCCTAAAACTGACGTTATATACCCCGCTTCTCCTCCCCCTCCGTGGCGCTTTAATGTGGGTCTTAAATATGCAGGGGCAAAATAGAAGAATCAATTAAGTAGCCCTCTATTGACTTATTATGAATAGCAATTACACGTTTTTCATCTATGGGGACGATTAACGCAACATTATTTTTGCCCTGTCCCAGCAATATAGGAACCACTGTTCAGCAATAAAATAATTTTCCCCAGGGGAAAAAAACGGGTTCGAATTACATACGTCACATGCACGCGCATGCATATAAGTGCGGGGCAGCGCGGTCAGTAACAGGTTTACTGCGAAAAACATTCTATTACAAGCGAATAAACACATAACATTGACATATTTATATCATTATTATTTTATTTCAAGAACCTTAATGTACGGAAAAGTGGAGAATTTTTCAGAGCTCCCCCTGACTTCCCTGTAATTCGAACCAGGCCCCTGGGTCAACTCTAATGCTTTTACTTACTACACGGGCGCTGTATTAAGTAAAACGGATAAGGTTGTAGTCCTCCAGGCGGACGCCTGATGGCGTCAGTGTGTGGTTTTTCGCACAGCTTTTCGCGATATGAAGTAACTGCTATCAGAGCACTTCAATTTGATGCGCCAACCGCTCGAATAATTCAATATAAAAGTGAAATGAAACAGCAGTGAGCCTAGCGGCAGGAACCCTCTATCTCACATTTTAATCCCATCGGGGATTCCTGTTTACGTCACATTATAAAAGGATATTTATTTTTATAACATTCTTCAGGGTGTGTGTATATTTGTATATATCTTTGTAAAATATCTTAACGCAAAGTTTATTGAAGTTGAGCAGTCCTCGGGCAGATACAGGAGCATATCATGATTTCCCTGAATCTGCGTTTACGTGATTAAAACGCCCACCATTCAAACTACCTGTATCCATTAAAGTAAAACCTAGTTTTACATCCCAAGTATAGCCCCTTTCGCCAAATTATCAGTAGTATGGATTTTGCGCTGCTGAGTATTGATTGTTTTGTCCATTAAGTAATTAGATGTCGTATATTAGCCTATGCCGTGACTAAGAACGTGGTTGTGCACATTTGATCATATGACATAATCTGCAGGATGTTTAACGGGAGGCAGTACATGAACGACGAAGTCCTGAACACGGTATCATAGGCGAAGGGGTTACCCAGTGCCTGTTCGTAAAACTGGATATGATTTGAGAGCAAAGAGATACCGCCTCTTTCCTCGCGATTTTGTATAAATGCAGTTATATGTGTACATATGCAAGCTTTAACACCTCTAAATGTGTAGGCAAGACATTGTTTTTTATTCATTCGAGGGGTCATTTTAAGCTCTAAGGAAACGACATTTCCCGCCCACTTTCTCGCACGGTTTTTTCATTTGCAAATAAACATCTTCATTTCGATCCTGCTCAGAGATACGGTCGACCGTGTGGATCCGTGCCGCCTCTGATATTGCAAACGGATGGCGGTTAACTTGCTGAGCTGAATATAACTTTAAACGGCATACGTGGAGTGTCAGACTAATTATAGAGGACGCCAATAATCCCATCCGACACTACAGAGATCCCTGAGCACTGGCAGCGGAGGATCAGGAGAGCGAGCATGCGGCCAGGCGAGCGGTACCAGTCTTGCTGAGCATTTGGATCCAGCACCGCAAGGGAGCGAAGGCTTCGCTCTTTCCTTCCCAGATTTTCATGCCATTGATGGGATTTTAATCGTGTCCAAAAGAAGCCGCGCTGGGTCCGAACAAAAAAATGCCAAAACCTACCGGGAGCGCATCTGAGAGATATTAACGCTTTCGTTAAGAATATACGCCTCGCACAAGTTTTTCCGTTCTGAGTGTACATTTCTCGACTCTGCCCTTCTGGATTGAGATGGTGCAATGTCCCGGACACGGCTCCTTCGCGTTCACTTCTGGTCTGCTCTGGTGCTCTTAATGCTGGTAGCACCCTGCGTAAAAGCGCACAGCTGTCACGAAGTGAAGACCGCGTTTCAGCTGCGCCACATCGGTCCCTTGAAGTGGGTACCTGAGGCTCCTGGCACAGGTGAGTGCGGCTCGAATCGCAGCGGGTACCGATCCAAATCTTGCCGGCTTTCATCCCAACTAAGGTCTTAGGTACCACAATTAATCGCACTATATGTTTGACTGGGGACGTTTTTTTTATCTCAGGTCTTTACCGGCTTGTGGGAGTCGTGTGGAGACCAATGGAGTAGGTTATTCACAGTGACTTACAGCTTCACTTACAAAGGGAGTTCCGGTAGCTTCTTCATCACCCATTAATCACCGTTTAAAAGCGTAAAAACATGACAAATATACTGCAAGAGAGGCAGCATCAATGTTTATAATAATTTTTCTTAAAGTTGTATCAAAGAACAGTAAAGGTTATATATGAAAGTGTATTTAGCATAATTATACAGTAGTCAGTCTTTGTGAGATCCTCGGTCCAATAATATCAAATTGAAGCATTTATTTTAGACAGAAACGTGAGTCTCAGTCTGAGCTGTGGTGTCGATCACCCTGACTTGTGACTAAATGCAGGTTTCATTTATTGCCATTGCCGGCTGGCAGTGCTCACGTCGGTTCAATGAGACCACTCAGATCTCTGTCAAGCATGCAGGAGCCGCAAGAATCCAGCTCTTCAAGGCTCTTCCCAACTCTTCGGGGACTTGTACCCTCCTTGGTTTTCAGCTTTGTTTCAGTGTTATCTACATAGGGTCACCCAGTAGAACTCTGCTAAACAATTTAAACCCGTCAATCATCTCTAAAAAATCGTTGGCAAAACTTCAAACATTATGTTAACAATTTGTTTGCCTTATTCTGCTTTCAATTATAGGTTAAACTATATGAGTATTTTCAAGTTAGACTAACTTATATTGAAGCATAGCGAAAACATGTTGCTTTTAATTCTACAAATCTAATTAAGTTAAAACAACTTATCACTACAACTTTTGAATGAATATGTCTACATTACTCAAACTTGCAAAAATATTTGTTTTAAACATATGTATAACTAAGTTGACATTGTGTTCTCATTATTTTTTTAATTTTGATTTATTGTATGTTAACAATTCCTGTAGCTTGGGCATATGCAGACCAACGGTGTTTTGAAGCCTGATCAAAGTTCGACTCATCTTCAGGCTTGTAGCCATTCGGTGGCCCCAGGAGGTATGCAGACAGTAGAAAGAGGTGCCGGTGGGAGCCCTGGCCGTCATGGCAACGGCTGGGCCCGGCAGAGCCGCGACTGATGCGTTTCCGGGCACGATGATCATCATTTTTATATAAATCTGCAGGAGGAAAGCTGGCGGCTTTCTGATACCGCACTGCCAAGGGGGGGTGGACCCCACCCCAGTGCAGCACCATGGCACTGGCGCAGATACCCCCCCTCCATCAACTCTGATTGGCCCCCACCCCACCCCGGATGGGCCTGCCGGGCCGCTGCTGAATCATCCCCGGTCGGGAATGGCTTGTTTTCTTCCCAAGTTTTGTTTGCCTGGACACGCCAAGCTTTTGGGTTGGTGGCATGCAGCTCGGCCGTTAATCACACGGCAGCCACGGTTTCTTATTTCTTAGTCTGTTCCCCATTGGCCCCAAGCTTCAGCCTCTGCCGACTGGCTCTTTTTGATAGGCTGTTCCCTATGGGCCCCAAGCTTCAGCCTCTGC
>JAODKF010000089.1:23609031-23619601 GCA_026779585.1 Mormyrus proboscirostris
GGGTTGTTATTACTTGTATAGCCACCCGTGTCCTGAAAAGCCAACTGTGATGGCCCAGTCTTTTCAGTTCACCACATAGCGCCCATTATCCGGCTGAGACAGAACACCACTGACCTCAAAAATGGAAAAGCTACTGTTTGCGCCGCCAGCTCCAGCTCCCCACGACAGCCGTCATCTCACTACCACACCTCCAATGACACAGTTCAGCAGCCTGAGTGTGTATAAAGGTTCCTTCTACAGCTGTGTCAGCCACACTGGTATGGAAGGGATGGAACAAAGTCTATCTGCCTTAAAATCATTCTGACTCGGTAAGTTTCAAGCACCCAGCAGGAAATGTGCACTAAGCGTTTTTCATTTTGTTACGTGGCCATACCGATTTATCTGATCCTGGATCAGCAACTATCACAAGGGCAGGAGGTGTGACAATGTGCTCGAATGGATGTGATAACTGTTTCGAGGTTATGTCAGACGGAGCACCCTGGGACCCTCTGAACTGATACAAATGCTCGCAAATGTAAACGTAGTTATTTGAAAGTACAACATGAAAATCTGACAGCAGAGACTCAGGTCCTTTTATTATGAAGAAGCAGTCACACCCTGCAGGCTTTATTGAAAAATTTACTTCATCCCACAGGAAAGACAGCCAATCAACTCATGTCAAACAGGGCAGGCAACTGCATATAATTTGTGACATTTTTGGGCATTGAGGATCTCATTTCTCCACAAAGTGAAGCTCTGTCTCTCACTCAGTCTCACCATTTTACTCCTCAGTCAAATCTCAGTTACAAACACAATGTGTTTCTCTTGTTCTCACCACTGGTGGGTGATGCAGCACAATTTTTTCTTGCTAAAACGGAAGTCCTTTACATACCTCAAGTGCCACAGATCGCTTAATGAATCGACATTTGATCAGTGTTAGCAGACTTCTTACAGAGGGAATCACTATGATCTTGACTTGCAGACTTTCATTGTATTAAACAGTGCCAGTGCAACACATTGTTCAACTTCCCCAAATAAAAATTGGGAGGACGGACTGTTTCTGCTGACCCTGCAGAAAGATTCAAAGCAGAACGTTCTTCTAGGGCTTCTTCTGAAGACTACAGAAAGACAGAGAAGGTCTGACTACGAGGGCATTTCATTTGACCTGTGAATGGACTGCCTGTGGAAGCCTCCCCCAAGGTTTAGTGAATCCAGCTTTCCCAGTTCCTTGGGAGGCCCATTCCTTTACTTCACCTGTATCTGATTATGACTCTCATACAGAATGGCTAAGACCCTTATACTTGATCCTGCAACCTAGTGACCCCCCCTGCACCAAGGTCTGTGATCCACACTGACTGCAGAATGACTCCGATGTGCAGTGTCCATTTCCAGACACAGCACCAATGTGTTGTTTTAACTGACTTGACTATCACCTCTCAAGTGCACCACACATACCAACTAAACGCAGAGCTGGCATGTATAAAAAGAAAAATAAAAAAACAGAGCGCAGCCTAAAAACATAAGCAGCCTTTAGAGGGGCCTCTGACTCAGTCCTCATCAGCCTTAACATTACCTCAAACACAGATGCCCACTGCTGCTACCCCACCCACTCCTGGGCCCCTGCCCCATACCCCATCTGCGACAGCGCGGTCAGTCCCAAGGAAGGCACTCTGTTTAATGGCACCGCATAAATCTAAAATACTGGCTCGCTAATTAACGCTGACGGGTAATTACTTGTACTTGGGGGGGTATAAACAGTGAGTGGTGCAGACAGGCTGCGGATCCCCAGTGGGGTGAAAGTGTGGCTGTGTGACAGTGAACGGGGTTTCGCACCCCTGTGTGGTGTTCTGCTGCGCCAAGCCGCCTTAAGACCTCGCGCTCCAACACAGCACTGAGGTTTTCCTTTCTCATACTAAAGGTTCACAGAAATGCGAGCTGCACAAATGACAGATGGAGCCCCTCCCAGACAAGCAGAGCATGTTTATTTTCCCATTTCAATACAAAAGCTAGACTTAACAACATAGACATGCACCGACTGCAATTCTTTTTGGCCGATTCCGATTTCTTTGCAAGTATGGGACCAACCGATTTTTGCCGACTCAAAGTACTATAATTGACAGCATTTACAAACAAAAATCAGCTTTTTTCAATGCAAGATTTTATTTTTTTAAAACCAACTATTTAACTTGACAGTTTCCCCCGAACTGCACTAAGTTACACATAAACAAGTCTCATAATAAAATGCTCTGTGACTGGAAAGAGGTAAAAGCTAGAACTGACTAAAATGAGTTGCTGTACACGTAACTTTATCTGACAGATTTTACCAAACAAGTGCATCAGATTTAAATAACAAAATAAATGTTAGTTACTTATGTGATTTTCCATATTTATGTTTAAATTCACCAGATAACATGACATTGACCTTTTTCTCTTTTTTTACTTGTCTTAAAATAAAGTCATAGGTTACAACCCTACATATAAAACTAAAGTGTACTATTCTAAGTGCAGGATAATTTTATTAATACCAACATCGCATGTTATGCATGTACAATTCTTTCATCGCCAGTAAGATAGATATATCATACCGTCATACTGTACGGACATTATGACTGACCTGACTTGAAGTTAAAGTTTTGCTAAAACATTTTTACTCTGTTATAGAAAAATAAAAACCTTAGCTAGCTTTGCAATTTTAATGACTATTTGTTTGCAAGATGACCTAGTATATGTTTAGTAATCATTTTAAAGTTTATCACGACGTTTTCGTGGCAGTTCCCCCACTGTTTACTTTAAGTAATGTCGTCCTACCGGGAGAGACCCAGCAGAAGCCACAAGGGCGGCAGACAAGATCACTGCTGACCCGTGGAAAGGCGGTGGAGATGCGCGTTGACCTTGGCAGGCAACTTCTCTTCCCAAGTGAGATCGCGCAATCAACTCTGAGACCAGACATTGTGATGTGGTCCACAGCTGTCAAGCGGATCCTCATTATTGAGTTGACCGTTCCTTGGGAAGAGGGTATACCAGCTCCACATGAGCTAAAGCGACTCAAATACACCGAGCTGGCAGCAGAATGCAAAGAGGCAGGGTGGGCAGAGGTTGGGTGCAGGGGCTTTGCAGGCAGGTCAGCGATCCAGCTCCTCCGTGCGTCAGGAACAACAGGGGTAAGGCTGCAGTGAGCGGTCAAGGAGCTAGAGGAGGAGGCGGAGAAAGCAAGCTACTGGCTGTGGTTACGGAGGAAGGACAGTATATGGGGACGGACACCCAATAGGGTCAGATGCAGGGAGTGGTAGGGAGATGTCCCTAGGAAACCACTTGCCCCCCCCACCTGGAGATGTACTGGTTAGGGGGCGAAACATCGGTGAAGGGTGGCACCGGCTGACGACCCCGCATCTGACCCAAAGTGCACTGGAGGAGGTGCGACAGGCGGAAGGCCAAGCAGGAAAATACCATCTTGAACCTGTATACAGTATTGATACATACACTGCAAATTGCAAGCTTTGTGTCGTCTTCCACATGTTAGCATGCAGATATGAGGCTATTGCCTGTGCTGCTGTGCATATGAACTGCAGTGCATGTGTACAACTGACCGGTTCGGTATCAAGAATACATGAGACTGATAGGCCACAGCTCACAGCTGCCAAGCACACTGAAAATTGGCTGATTCCGGTCCCAGGCCGGTCGATAGATGCATCTCTATAACAGAACTGCCTCCCCGTCTCTGCAGTCCTGCTACACCGCTTGGAACCACACCCCCTCCAACCATTCAAATGGAAATCAGGAGAAGTGTCACCAGTGGCATTCGGAAGGACATCTATAGGTAATCACTGGGCAGATGTAAATCACTGCAGCCCCCAGCTCAGCTTCTCTGTCTGCATCTTTTATGGCTGTACAGAGTGACTGCTCATTCTGAACCTCTGCAGAGGCTTGGACTTATCGCGGGTAGCGGGTCATGCGATGACTAAGGAATAGAATATATCATAAGGAGTCCACAACAATGGGGCAAGATACTGAAAAGATTTTAATAAAATGGGTATTATGGGAGTGAATGCTGATTCTTTACACAGGAGCACGTGAAATGAGAGGCTGAAAGCGCCCATCTCGGTCCCCTCTGACCTCACTGTGACCTTCTCCCATAGGCATTCGGCCCTCCGCTTCCTCGATCCCCCTGCAGCACTGGCACCCCACTCGCTTTCTCACTCTCACCCGCTTCCATGTATGCGCCGGCTGCTCGGCGGTACAGTGAGGAGCTTCCCGCTCGGAGGCTGAAAGGCTTCGGGGGCCTGGCAGCACCGACGGCGTACATGAGCGGCACCTTCGCCGCCCCCACAGAAACACACCACGGTCCACAGATTAATGAGATCTGCGTCCCGAGCTCCCAACACGACACTCCTGACGGGGCGAGCCACGCGAAAGCAGGAGTCCTACTGTGCGGCAGGCGAGGCACTTACAGACACATTCATCGATCCTGCCCTCCTCTCTGTGGGCGTGTTTTTTTTTTTATTTCTCTCCCTCGTATTCTTATTTCTATGACAGAAATGTGCCACTTCCGAGTGCATGGGCCTGTCACGTCAGGAATGACGATGTCGTCATCGAGTGGAGTAGGCGGCCGCGAGCCTCCCTTTGTCTCCGTCATAGCTTGAGGTGGCACGGTGAAGAGTCGCTGAACAACGTGCATGAAATAGTCTTCAACCCCGCTGCACTACTTCTCGACCGGCAAGAGCCTCAGTGGGACGGTCAATTATATAACCACAACCACACAGCCGCAACAGACAGACACTGCAGGCATAACATCCCACTGCCAAGAAGCAAACTACCTCCACAACAAAAGACACCCTAACTTAAGCCATCTTCAGCCAGTGGCTATAGATTCGCCGCAAGGGCAGTGTCTGGAAAAACAGGCTTCTGTAAAGCGCTGGACTCAAACCCAGAGCATCACTGACTACCCAGTGAGCCACTGGGTCACTGTGCCGTTGCTTTCTGCATTTATCACGTCCATTTTATAAGATGTCAAACTCAATTTCTGGATGGCCCCAGGTAAGCTGCTTTTCATTCCAGCCCATTCCCTTGACTTAATTAGTCCAATAACTCATTATCTGTAGCACTCGTGCGTGTGTGTGTGTGTGTGTGTGTGTGTGTGTGTGTGTGTGTGTGTGTGTACTGCCTCAAACACCGCAGTGTCCATACAGAGCTCTCTGAATATACAAGCTACTACAGCTGAAGTATACTGTATTTGAAGTGCTCTACATTAGTCACCAGTTAACTACCTGGTACGGCTGCTGTTCCGGCTAATATACTAGCACTGATCAACTGGTGAGTAAAGCAGAACAGCTCTGCTGTCCAAACCACATGAAATAAACCATGTTAACAACCAGCTTTCCATTCCAAAGAAAGCTGCTGTTTTTGCTGAGACTGTGTTATAGAATTTGTTTTAAACATACTGCATGTTCCACAAAACATGGATGTCTTTGTATAAGGGAGCACGGGGCTATTTTTCATTTTGGTTCACAGTCACAATATTTGCCATTTACTCCGGTATTTTACGCTACTGCCGGCCTGATGTCATTTTTCCATTTTCAGAGCAAGATTGATGTGTCTCACAGTGCAATCAATATTAATTACAGTGATGTACATGTTTCAGAAGTTCTTCCTTTCTGCCCTTCTGCTAGTGGCCAATATACTCCCTGTGTTTGAAAAATTGGCTCACTTAAGGCTCCCTTATTGCAATGGCGAAGCCAGCGACATTATACTCTCTCCAAATGCTACTTTCCTGCAACCACAATGCCACCCGCTGCCAAAGTTGACGGTGGGAGGGGGCAGGTGGTGCTGTGGGAGAGGAGCTGCCCTTGACCAAAACCATTCGGGTTCAAATCCCAAGAGGATAAATGGTCTGTGGAATAATGAGCATTACTCAATCTCCACTGAGCACATAAAAAAGCCAGCTTTAAAACGATGTGTTCCTCCTAAGTCACCATCCATGTCAAAGCCAAACGAAATAGGCTGAACAAAGGGTAGAAAGACCAAAGACTGGCCTGTGCAAGTGAGCCACAGCAGAAAGGCAGCACCGTAAGTGTCCATTCGCAGCAGCCGGCCAACGTAATCCTGCCTGACCCATGGCTCGGGAACCGTGAATGCTTGTGATGAACAAAGGAACATTCACACTCCATTCATACTCCATTCACACTCCATTCATACTCCATAGGGATATTAACAGGAGCTTTACATCTTTAAAAGTGCTATACTTTGTTTTGTCACTTCATACTGTGGCTTAGTACTGCATTTATAATTCTGCTGTCCTCTTTTCCCATCACTCATTTATGATGTTCGCTCCCCCCCGACTCATTCTTCTGTTGTCCTCTCTTCCTGTCTCTCACTTCTTATGGCATTCCTTACAGCATCCCCTCTTCCCATCAGTCATGTCCCGTGTCTACACTTCCAGGCTCTTCTACATCTCCGTTTGGCCATTACGATTCAAAACCCACCTCTCTAGATTCCTACACAGCCCACAATCTTTGGAATGCACGCCTTCACCTCTTACTCTTTCGTTATACAACAAAGATAGTAAATAGACCTCCTCCAGCGGCCTACTCCCAAGGACGAGATGCAGAACCACATGCAAGTGGACCACAGTGTCATGGTGAGGAGACAGCAACTTTAGAAGATCAGCAGCAGGTTAAATCTCCTAAGACGGGCCCTGCTGTTGTAACCCAGAGGGAGGTAATTAGTCTGAATTGCTTCAATAAAATACCCAGCTGTGAGAAAGTAAGCTCTCTCCAAGTCTCTTACATAAAAGTGTCTGCTAAGCAACTGTGTGATAATGGCATAGAGAAAAGGCACAGGTCGCAGAGAGGAGTGATATGCCAGCTGGCTTTCACATGAGAGATTCATCAACAAGATTTACTAAACACAGCTATGCCTGGTAATTCGTTTCATCCACAAAACATAACATCTTAAAATGTGGCCTCTTATGATTTAAAATACCTACACAACACATGACTGGTTTTCTTGTTAAGCATTTTCTGGCCTGTGCAGTGGCAAGTCAGAAAGTGCACCTACGTAAGACTCAAAACACTTTCATCCCAGAGACATTTTCACCAGCAGCACCCAGTAGTGCCAGGAAGGGCCAGCCAGTGACACTGTGGGGGGAAACCAGCTCAGATCACTGGATATAAAACCTTTGGATAACTTCCAAGATAAGTGTTAGATAAGAGACCAGAAAGAGCAGTTTGAGAATGGAGAATGGATGCAGATATTGTTTTAACGCATTTGTTAAAAAAATCAAGACATCAGCCTGTACCAGTATTTTACCTGATGCATTTTATTTCCAAATGGATGGGTGAATAAACAAGGGCAAACAAAAACAAGATGGCTCTTGTGGGAATGCAGTGCACAAACACACTCTCGCAGTGAGTCGGCTTCAGCACATGGCAGGATTATTCAGATGAGGGATATTTTTAGAGATTCTGTTTCAGTCCAACACAGAGCACAAAAAGGCACACATCTGCTGAAAGCGACAAGCTAAAAGCAACACGAACAAACTTCTCCTTTTATTGCGCCCCCACCTCTGTCCCACACTGCGGACAGAGTAACCAGATGGGCCTGGGTTTAGATCTCCTGTGGGACAGAGCTTCAGTGGTCCAGTACTTGGCCTGCTGGACTGTAGAATGAGTGACAGTGAGCACGCAGAGTCAGAACAAACAGTACCTGACTGTGTAGTGAGATGGACCGTACAAATGCAGACTGTGAGAAAAGCATGCGCTATAACGATGGTGGATCAGCAGGTCAAGCTCAGACCTAAAATCCAACTGAAAGTTTAATATCTCAGAAGTACATCCCTAAAGAAATGATAGGACTTACAGAATAAAAGAGTTCAGGGGAAAAAACATCAGGATATGGACATAAGAACTAATTACCAGTGAAAGCCAGCTGAAGGATTAGCACAAAAAGTTTGACTAGGACACATAACAGTACATTATATTTAGGAGGTGTAAAGTTTAAGTGGCCCAACCAGGGTATTTTTTTTTTTTTAGTTTGCCCCCCCAGTGATTAAATTTTCATAACTTTTGCTCCTGAAGTGAAATGGAATGTGATACAGCTTCAGCTAAAAAAAAATATTAAAAGAAAAACAAATAATTTCCCTTCACCGACAAGCTAATTCATTACTGACGTTTCCTTCTTCTACAGTAGCGTAACAAACGCTTAACGGAGAGTTAGAACAAAATGCCTCATTGTATCTAAATATACTTCTTCCTAATGTTTGAATGATTCTCTATAATGCTGCGATTCATCAGTGACAAAGAGTATTCAGCCACTCAATCCATCAAGCCCCCGTCTGATAAAAAAAGGCTTTGTCATTCAAAATCACAAGTCGCCTCTACACTTCACACCAGCAAAGCTGTTGCTGGCCTGCGTCACAGCCCCATACCAATCAGTCTTCCATCAGCAAAGACGGGCTACATTTGCCACAGCTATTTTCACTCAATCAACCACTACTAATCTGAACAGCATCCGGAATAACTTCCGCTTCTCAGCTGTTTTTAATTTTTTTTTTGTAATGGGGTACAAAAACGTTTTGAAACAGTGATTACACATGTTGCTTCAAAAACCTTAGTGGGTGGAACACCTCATACTGTCATTTACAGACTGGTTTACGCAGAAGTCTGCCTCCGATTGATTAGGGTAATGGTTACATTACTATTCTATAGCCACTGATGTATGATACTCCAACCCATCAAGGACTGATGCACCATTTCCTCCCATCAAAACCAAAGTTAAGGCCATAGACAGTCATGTGACTTAGTAAGATACAGTCCTTTAAATAACAGAGATATAAAGAGCCACAGAAGCTCTTCCATTTCTTACTGGCTAACAGATGATATCAGTTGTACCCATGCTATAGAATCACAATTTCCAAGTTCAATTAATTTATATTTAAAACAAGGACACTTCTGTGTAGATGCCAAGGCAGTGGCATGATCAGACATTACAGGAGGAAAAGATAAATTGTTTTGCATCAAAGTATGAAGCTGTCAAGACAGTAAATATACATCATATCACCAACCCACCCAAATTAATTTATGCGCAAAGAAAACTACAATCCCTCCCATGTCTGAATGAATGTACATATTCCTTCCTCATTTTACAAATAGATTTAAGGATGAAATATTTAAAGAACAGCATATCTTACAGGAATATCTTTAAAGTGAATGCAAAGGGATGCCTTGCAAAATACTACACTTTTCAATGAACATACATTAGCTAATTGTCCAAAATAAAGGAGACGAGGTTAAGACCCAGGTCACTATTGGGCATCGATTTCCCAAGGGAAATCATTTGAGCTGGGCCTAGTTCATCCATGAATGAAAACAGATGGTTGTAATCCAAATGAAGCTATAGAGATGGAGTTGGATGTGTGACGATCACCATGATACCAGCACAGCTACTTCAGTTTTGACAAGACTTGGGGGAGCAGTAATCTGCCTGTCTTTGCACCTGCTTGCCTGTCTGTCAGTTTACCCATCATCCCAGGTACATGCCTTCTCGTCTGTCCTGTTGGGTCCCTGTCTTCATGCCTGCCGGATTAACCATCCTAAAGGATCCATGCTGCCTGCCTGTTGAATTACCTGTACTGATGAGTCTGTCTTCCAGCTTGTCCTCCTGGTATATCTATGTCTTATATCTGTCTTTTTCAGGCCACTTGTCTGTTTATCTGTCTCCATTGTTTATTTACCTGCCAGCTTATCCGGCAAACCATGAGCCAGTAGCGTGTCTGCCTACCATACCACACAGCAAATGTTCCAGTGTTAAATTAACACTGTATGGTGTCTTTATGGGTCCATGCCATTCAGTGTTACCTTTAACACTTTTCAGTGTGCATTGAGTGTTGTTTATACTGTAAATAATATAAATGCGTATATTTATTACCTCTTATAGTGTTCAATTTACAACAAAGAGTGTTAAGACAATGCGTCTTCACCTCTTCCCAAATTGCAAGCCCATATGGGTGGCGCACAAGTACAAAATAGGTGGCCCATATCTGCCCCATTTTAATGTTCTCTCATTTAAACTCATTTGGGTATTCAGCGGCTGTGTTTTACTAACCCCCCATAATAAGAAAGACTCAGACCAACATAGCCTTTTCTCTTTTTATAAAAGTTTCATTTCAGTTCAGCTCTTAATAACCAAAGGACTGTGCTCATGTAAGTTGAAGAACATTGAAAAAGCATCATTATAAATGTATTTATTTAAGCATGAATAAGATAGGTTTCTTCAATTAGGATAAGAAAGAACCAGTCAAGCTCTCCTAAGAACCGCCTGTGGTATAAAAGTGAGTGAAATGTATTGCACCAGTCACCAAACACAGATTATGAAGCTAGACTGTGATAGATTGCATAACATAATTTAGCAGGGCTGAGAAAGGGTGAGTGCTATCATGACTGAAAGAGTATATTTCTGCTAAAGCAGATATAAGAACATAAGAACTATACAAACGAGAGGAGGCCATTTGGCCCATCAAACTCGCTTGGGGAGAACTTAACTAATAGCTCAGAGCTGTTAAAATCTTATCTAGCTCTGATTTAAAGGAACCTAAGGA
>JAODKF010000089.1:23622502-23637707 GCA_026779585.1 Mormyrus proboscirostris
CGGCGGAAATGAGTTTCCTCCGAAGGGTGGCTGGGCTCTCCCTTAGAGATAGGGTGAGAAGCTCAGTCATTCGGGAGATAATGGATGGATGGATGGATGGTAAATATACATTTACTCTGAAAAAAGATAATTTAACATTAGTACATATGCAAATTAAGATTAACCGGTAACATTTTACTTGAGGGAACACAAAGAATTAGTAATAACTGTTACTACTGAAGTATAAATCATGAACAAATCATAAACAAATAGTATTGCTACTTAAGATGAAAGACATGTCATGATTCAGTGATGATTAAACATGATGTATATTACTTGTGCCTTCAATAGTTCCTTAGTAGTTCCTTCAGTAGTTCTTTAAGATTTACAGAAGTAACAGTAACACTATATAGTAAGTCTAATTAGGTGACTTCTGAAGGCAATTGGTTGCACTGGATTGTATTTAGGGGTATCAGAGTACCGAAGACTGAATAGAAATGGCTGCCACACTTTTCCAATATTTATTTGTAAAAAATTTTGAAAACCATGCGCTACTTTCTATTAGACTATCACATAAAATCCCAATAAAATACATTCAAGTTTGTGGTTGTAACGTGATAAAATGTGGAAAAGTTCAAGGGGTATGAATACTTTTTCAAGACTATATCGTAACTTTTTAGAGTAAACGATGTCACAATTCATTAATGATGAATAAACATAGGATCAGTATTTTGCATATGTTATTCATTATTTCTTCCTATACTAATTCCTTCAGTGGTTCATTCAGTAGTTCACAAAGGTTCACAGAATTAGAAATAATAGTAATTGTACTTGCTTGAGATAGATGTGACAATTCATTAATGAACAAACATGACATCAGTTTGCAATTAACATTTAGCTAGTGGTTAATTAATACAAAAGTAATAGCATACTGCATTATTTGTGTCCGTTCAATTAAACTGTTACCAATTAACCTAATAAACACTAACAGGAATTTCTTCTGATCTCCAAAAAGTTATAACTGATATCTTGCTGGATGGTTAGAAGAACACAGTTCACAAGTCTCTCTCCATGGACACCTCAGCCATTCCATGTATTTGATAAATTTCACCATTGGCATTCATTAGTTATGGTGATGTAAAATGTATTTAAAAAAATATTTTAAAATTTAAAACACACAATAAGCTGGTTACATAAGTCTGTACACCCTTTAACTAATACTTTGTTGAAGCACCTTTTGATTTTATTTCAGCATTGAGTCTTTTTGGGTAGGACTCTATCAGCAAGTTGACTTGGCAATGTTTGTCCACTCCACCTTTCAAAAGTGCTCCAACTCTGTCAGATTGCAAGGGCATTTCTTGTGCACATCCCTTTTCAGGTCACTCCACATATTTTCAATTGGATATTAGGTCTGGGGTCTGGCTGGGTCATTCCAAAACTTTAATTTTCTTCTGGTGAAACTAGTATTTTGTTGTTTTGGAAGAATTCAGCTTTCCAGCAGGGACCTGAAGGTTTGGGGCAAAAATTGATTGGTATATGAAACTCTTCATAATTCCCTCCACCTTAACTGAAGCCCCATCTCCAGCTGAAGAAAAACAACCCCAAAGCATGACACGGCCCCCACCAAGCTTCACCGTGGGTATGGTGTGTGTGTGTGTGTGTGTGTGTGGTGGTTTTTTTTTGATGTACGGTATTGTTTTGTGCCAAACATACCTTTTGAAATTGTGGCCAAAAAGTTCAGCCTTGGATTCATTGGACCATAACATATTTTCCCACATGCTTTTGGGAGACTTGATGTGTTTTTTTGCAAAATTTAGCCAGGCCTACATATTTGTCTTTGTAAGAAAAGGCTTCCGTCTTATGACCCTACCCCATAGTCCAGACATATGGAGAACACAGGAGATTGTTGTCACATGTAGTACACAGCCAGTACTTGGCAGGAATTCCTGCGGCTCCTTCGGTGTTGCTGCAGAACTATCGGCAGCCTCCCTGATCAGTTTCCGTCTTGTCTTTTTATCAGTTTTTTTGTTCTCGATAACGTCACTGTTATCCTATATTTTCTCCACTTCTTCACTGTGTTCCATGGTATATCTAATGCCATGGATATTTTTTGTACCCTTCTCTTGGCTGATATCTTTTAACAATGAGATTCCTTTGATGTTTTACTCTTTGGGAACCATGGCTTTTTGCTGTGGGAGGCAGCTGGGTAAATGTCAGGAAAATCATACTAGGACAGCTGAACTGTTAATTAATTGCTTTAATTCATGGCAGGTGTGTACCCCTAAAGACTGAATGCTGAAATTCAAAAGATGCTTCAACAAAGTATTAGTTTAAGGGTGTGCAGTAACCAGCTTATTGTACTTTTTCCCCCCTTAGCAGATTTTTTATTTTTTTAATTGAATTGTACAGGTTATAGCCTAGGTCACATTAAAGGTGGGAAAAGTTTTTAAATGGATTATCATGGTTTCATTTTTTACATCCCAAAAATCTGGCGTTTTAACAGGAGTGTGTACACTTTTTATATCCACTGTATACTGGTATATTGGATGATTGCTGCTGGTGATTTTAGGAGATGTTGGCTAAGCTGACAGACTTTGACAGACATATATAGTTTTACACCAACATGAAGTTCATTTAAACACTTTCTTTATCTGCCTAAGACTTTTTTGCCCTACTGAATATATTTTGGATGTGGACCAGAGGCCCCAAGAGCAACTGCACCACACACATATATGCAGAGGTGGCAATTTCATGTCCAGAAAGTAAAAATCCAGACCATGATTTACTTTCAATGAACCAGTTGAGCATAAAGAGTCACAGTCATAGAGTACTCAACTGCTTGGTTGAAACAAAATCATAGTCTGGATTTTTACTCTCCGGACCTGAAATCGCCACCTCTGCATATATGAAAGTAGGGCATAGCATACCAAAACAACAACTGTAGCCCTGCTCCACACTGCCCCAACTTGCACTCGAACGCCTTTTGTCTATAATGATCAACCGCCCAGCACGGCATAGTCACCACTGGGGTGTCCAGGATCCTCCTGAAGGTAGAAAATAAACAGGGCCAGATTCATCGCAAGGTACAGGGACAACTCTGCCCATTCAGACGATACACACAGAGCCCAAGGGCTTTTGGGGAAAGAGTTTCATTCCAAATAAACAGTCAGCCAGTACTGGCCAAAGTACAGATGCCCCACTGTTCCACTGTGTCCATGTTGAGTTGCGGTATTTCAGCAGGAAAGGACAAATCTCCCAAACAGGACCAGTGAAGCACCCATCTAGCTGTGCAGTAGTCTGCAGCACCGTGGTTGATTGTCAGGCCACAACAAATCTCCTTGATAGTCCATTATAAAAGATCCTTTTTTTTGCAAAAAGTTTAAAGCTAGACTATTTAGGTACCACTTTACAATAAGGCTCCCTTTTGACACTTTTAAATGGTAGTAACTCATTAATAAAACAAAAAGTGTTATAACTTGTTTTAAATTGTTTATTAATAATTTACAAAGTGTTACAACCTAATTAATAACCAGATTATAAACCTTTCATAAACTCTTTACATGGATGGCCTTATTGTAAAGTGGCACTGACCTTTTGAGGTTTTAGAGATTATACATGTGTGTTTTGTTTAGAATATACTGAATACCTTCAAATTTAAAAATCACCTTCATTGTAAAACTAATGAACTAGAAATGCTTCTCCATATTTTGGAAAAACTCTGGATATGGAGCTTGACATTCGAAAATTCTACAACCCAAGACCCCTTTCTGAAGCCAAACCAGCTGGCTGCAAACCACCCCCTCCCCCACACCACCCCACACTGAATCCTACTTTTATCAGCTGCATTATAATGCTTGTGATAAACAATAGCATACAATAAAAAAGAGGCAGGAAGATGGAGATGCAGCAGAGCACAAACAAGGTAAAATAGAGGCAGCATGACAAAGGGCACAAAAAAACAATAGAGTAGTGAGACTGAACGCTAGGATGACAGACAAAGCAAGGATGGAAATAAAATGGAGGAATGAAGATAGACAGGCACATACGGAAAGACAAGAAAGGGAGAGAAAGTGGAGGAAACCGGTGCCTGAACAGAACCAGGGTGAGGAGGAGACACCTGAGAGGGAAGGAGGTCCGTGGCCAGCAGCCCCAGCTCAGGGCTGGTTTCACCCCAACAGGCGTAAAGCCAGCACGGCCGCCAGAAAAATCAATTGCATAAAATGTAGTTATGGAATATGCAGATCTGTGGCCCGAAAAGCCCTCCCCCATCCTCTCAGGCCTGAGCGCTGATGAAGAGAACAATCTAAATCACGCCCGAGGTGGACCTGTGCATGCTAAACGGGACTCAGTCTGGAAAAGGTGTAGACCAACCCACTTAACCCCAAAACCACTCCCCGCAGATGAGGCGCGGAGACGGCTTCCTGTCTTAAGGGCACACCGCCCCCCTTCCCTGAATCCCCATTTAGTAAAAAATCTTGTTAATCTCAGTACCAGAGACCTCAAGGTCAGGGAGGGAGGTGAGAGGGAGGGGATTCCTCAAATGCCTGGACAAACACAGAGGAAATATGTTGTCTGGGATTTCCTATGTCTAGGAAAGAACGGGGTGGGGGAGATGGAAAAAAAGAACTGGCATGGCCTACTGCTCAATTGCTTCCATCTTTGAGCTTTTAGGAAAAAAGGAAATACCATTCCTGGGGCAGGATCCTTTGTCTGCATTGTAGAAATAAGGGGGAAAAATCAACTCTTTTAAAGTGTAACACCTGCAGGAAAAAAAACTCCTTACAGCAAAATCTATAGTATGTCTATACTGTATTAAATCCATGTAAGCATCCCAGTAATGGATGTATGTTTGCACATATGCATGAAGAGACATTCTGTATCCTGTAACCAAAAACAAGAGGTTAATCAGCATAAACCCAACATTTTGAATTCTTAAATATGCTTTAAAATAATCAGTAATAGCAGAATGGAATTGCTAATTCTGTCACGATAAGGCCAGTCAGCTTTCATTAATTTGGAGCTGTTCCCCATTGAAGGTTCTGTGCTGGAATATTTTCATAATCCATTTTGATGTTAAAAACCTGTGATGTTTACCCATAGAAGGGGGAACTGCTTTTGTCTAAAGATTAACAAAATGCTGAGACATTTTGGGTCTGAGGTGCCATGTGAGTCTAGAACAGGCATGGATGAAGAGGTCCACTGCGGTTCCGGCTACTGCCATGCTGCAGGAGACATTAACCTTAACAGCAGTGAGCTTCATACTTCCACTCACTTCATCTCATCGGTTCCTCCTAGAACATAAGACTTTCCGTCTGCTCGTTTGGTATTATCTCGGTTTCTATGTTCCTAGTCCTGTTTCGCTGCCTGCTTGCTACATTCCTGTTCCAGTCCCATCTTCCTGCTACCCATTTCCCGGCTCCGGTGATCACTGGCACTCAACACGCCGCTTCCCAGAAACCTCCCGCCCAGGCAGCGCTCCCAAGCCCTGCAGGTTACTTCTTTCCTGTGGTGTCCTTTCCAACAGAATCAGGGAGTGTCGGGAAGGAAACATGACAGTGTGTGTGTGTGATGGTCGTGTTTGGACTGCTTTGCCTCCATGTCCTGTCAGATCCTAGAACAATCATGCCAGTCTGATTGGCACATGTCTGGTTTATTACCCATTACTGCAGTGAGCAGTACTTGGTTGACATGACTAAGACAGCTGCTTTGAATACCAGTATAAACATTACCCAAATACCATTTATTAGGCCACCCATGCATTTTTAAAACAGATGCTTATATACATTATACTATATTACACAGACAGACACACACACAGAGACTATACCTTTGTGGGGATTCTCCATTCAAATCTATGGGCAACTTTAAATCTAACCAGCCCTAACCTTAACCATGGGTAACCAAACAAAATACAAGGATTTTTACATTTTCAGTTTAAGCCCATTCACACCTACCTTTTTTATAAGGTTTATACTGTGGGATCAGGGAAAATGTCCTCACAAGATAAAAAGCAGCAGGTTTTATATAAACCTACCCCCCTACACACCCACAGCAATATGCAGTAAAATGGCAACATTAATGAGAGAGTACAATGTTTCCCATTGGTGTGACCCACTCAGGATTTAACCTGCTTAATAGCTCAAAACACCAGCATGAGCCTGACACTGTTAATCTGCATCTCCCATGGTGAGAGGTTAGTGAAACACTCTTTTTTTCCACACCAACATAAGCAATGTTTCCCAAGCGATCATCTAAAATTGAACAATGGTGCCCTCTATGAAAAGGTAGAATTTGTTGTCCTCTCAGGTTTAGTACAGTATAGTACTAGCAGACTCACACTCATGTCACAAAATCGGGATGGTTATCAGTGGCTTAACTTTGATTTGTCAGAAATGTTATTTTAACAGTTGCCAAGCACTTTATCTTCTGCTTGGCTGAGAAGAGCCAGGAGCAACAGATGGCCACTCGCGATACCTTACAAAGCTGACGAGAACATCTTAAAGTGGGCGCAGTGAGGGGGTGGTTTCTGGCAGGCCTGTCCTCACTTTCCTTCCGCCTATGCCTTTTAAAAATGACGCTCAACAAACACTTGCTGATGAGAGACAATTTGACAGAAACTCTCAGCAAATTCCTCCGCCTCACAGAGAAAGAGTTTAAGGATTCAGACTCTGAACAGGAAGTCTGATTTACAAGGTGTTTCACTGAAGCCTGACTCTTATCCCCTCAACATCAGCGTGGTATTTTCTCCAGTGTGCCACTATTCTGACGACTGATTCTACCATTCCAAAGCATTAAACAGGAGCTCAGAGAAACAGTTTTATAAACCCGCATTTGAAGAAACATTTCTTCACATTACACTACTTCCACCCATTTCCTGAATGAGGAGACTAAAACTGGGGGCTGGTGACTTAGTTTGACAGTTTGGTCTGACCAGTTCCAGCAAAGTATACCTGAAAACCTGTCAAATGCCCCAGATGTAAGACAGAAATATGGCTCAGGGCATTTTTATACTGTACATACTGGGCCCTATAATTTGGTTGTGCCGCGTGAATTACTTGAAAAAACTAATGATTTTAGTAGAAAAAAAATACGCAACTCGAGCGCCTGCAGTGTGTACTGTTGCAAGCAAGCAGAGTTTGGTATGGCATGACCCCTCTCCTGGTTACCAACCCAGACACACTTGTGGAAAGCACATTATCATGGTTCCTGAGGGAGCACTTCTTCAATAGGCACTTTACTGACCACTGTGGATCAAGGGAAATCCCATTTTCCACTCCCACTCACTAACTCCTCACTCGCCCTTCACAGTCCCTCTTTCAGATTACACTGTGAAAATCGAGGCATATTAATGTGAATAGATACACTGAGATTTACTTACCTCCAGCATCGGGGAGTAACTAGTTACATGAAAGAGCGTTATGTAATAAAATTGCAAAATAAATATAATCCATTACAGTTACGGAGAAAAAAATATGTAATTAAATTACAGTTATTAATCAAAATGTTCGCGATTACAAAGGCATATATTCCTTTTTGGTAAAAATCTTATATGTACTGTAGAACATTCAATTTGTTGATTTACATCTTCTTGCAAAGCCATTGGGACATCTCAGTTTTATTGCACAGTTTAAAACATTTGTTAGAAAAGTAATCAAAAAGTAATTCAATGGGAAAAAAAAAGTTATATTACTTTGATGAAGTAATCAAAATAGTTACATTACTTGTTACATTTTTAACAGGCTAACTAGTGATCTGTATCTTCCCGACCCCGCTTGCCCCCGACCCTATGATGAAAACATTAGCAATCATGCTTGTCACTCACGTACGTAAAAAGATACATTTGATCAACAGGCATTACATTACTGACCAGGAGAGCAAGGATTTAACAAGCAGTTATTTTTATGACTCCCAGACATTGTTTTCCAGTCACAGGGGGAACACCAACTCATACCAGTCAGCATAGCTTGCTAATGACTGTGCTGTGGATGTGACAGCAGTGGGTCCCACAAAAGACCAAAAGTAAGACTGTGTCAACCTCGATCACTCAACAATACCCCATTAAAAATGAAACCTTCAACCTTGAGCGTGTCCTTAAAAGGAAGACAAGTCTGTCAAACTGAGGTTCAGCTTGTGTGGTTAAAATGATCCTAGACTTATGCAGCCATTCAGGATGACAAAGCTGAACTGACCAACCTTCAATCATCACAGAGAAGTCTTAGTATGAGAAGACAGAAGCCTGACCCTAAGCCCCCCCCCCCCCTAAATCATGCTTCTTGTATAATTTTGTTTGAGTAAACAGACTGACCCTTTATTCCCTGCACTGCTGTCTAACTACAACTCCTAGGAAAAACCAATCCCGGTCTCTCGTCTGGCACCAACCACCAAAGCAAACTCCTTGTATGTGTGAACGTACTTTGGCAATAAACTCTATTCTGATTCTGATCCGCTCTGTGCCAAGTTTCGCAGCTTCAGGTTTCGGGCAGAGGAAAAAAAACATGATACATTTTCAGGTGACTTTTTGAAAAGACTGTTGATTAGACTGACTGAAAAGGCAGAAGAGACGAGGACACAAGTCACCTGTGTGTCTGTATACTAGGCACGTGTAATGCTACAATGATGACGAGCCTGGCGCAGGGCACACTGGGAACGGCCAGCAACTATGAGGCAGGGAGGGAATGGCCAGTTAATGTGAGGTACAAATGATTGAGGCTCTACTGGTCTGGCCTTCCAGTGAGAACCCAGGACTCAGATCATGAACATGGAGAAGTGGGAACATGACGTGAGAAAGATGATGTACCAATATGTACCAAGCCCACACAAAGACATCTGCTGACAGAAAGTGGGGTTCGCTTAGGTATTCCTTTCACCAGGCACTTCTCCGTTAAACAGTTTTATATTTTACTGAGTTTTAAGTCCACACTATTCTCAAGATTGAACTGTATGAGTCCCTTGAATGTAGTACCCAAAATACTACCAGCTGTTAAGTCCAACTGTAGGCCTCTATGCCAGAGGGCCAGTCAAAATATGTTATGTGAATGAACATGTACTTCTATAAATGTATTCCCACGTACTCATCTTTATAAACATGAATTCTATTATACTTTTTGTGTTACTTAAAGTGAGGAAAACTACAATTTGTGAGTTTCACCTGCATGATGCAGGTGAAACGTTAGAAGCGTTAGACGTTAGAAGCGTTAGAAGACCAGGGACATGACGGCAGGCGAAGGAGGAGTTTCACCTGCGACTATAAGAGCAGCACACGACTGAGACACTCAGAGGCACTCTGCAACGTAACAGCTCCTCTTCTGGTGGGCTGCCCAGAGCCTTGGTGAACGAGCAGAGAGAGAAACCGGGAAGTGTGACTGAACGAGCGGGCAGCAAGAGAAAAGAGAGAGAGTGATGCCATTCCCAGCATGTACGCTCTCTCACGTTGGTTTGCTAAAAATATGCACAGAAATGCATACGTTCTCTATGCAACGGAATGTCTGGGGACGACTTTATTTGAATTACAAGTGTAACTGACAACTTAACCAACATAAAATCTCTAAACATTGTGAAAGCACTGGAATCATGAGATTAGACCTGGCTAATATAGTGCCAAGAAACAACACAATCATGAATGCAGGTTATCTTTTTAAGGGTAGATTAAAGGGTAGAATACATGTCTTCAGGATTCTGAAGCACTGTAAACCCACCATGATTTTTTGTTGTAACTGTATGGAGCGAGTTACTGATGTATTCACTTTCAACATGGAATAAATTTAAACATTTTCAGCAACACATTTACATTCAAGCAGGTTTTCAGGAGCATAAGGAACACATATATAAGAATGAATACCAGATGTATATTAAAATGTACATGAATCACAGTCATTTAGAGGCACGTAGCCTATACACTTTAACACGCACTGAAAATACATCCCTTTCCCAGACCTCCTATGTAAACAGAATTTGTCTTTTTGAGCATTTTAGAGCAGCGCAGCAGCCTATGGTCGCACACATGACTGATAATGGAAGGAGAGGAAGGCTGCATTCTCTCACTGAGCAGATGGAAGCTCTTGCTTGTGGCAGATTGCTGCAGGGCTGCCAGTGTCATCAGTTTACAGACATAGGATTGTCTCCGTGAGACCACTTCTTCATGAAAGCGGAGCGCTGTCATTTTGCCCCCTCTGTCCCATCCAAACAAAATCACTTTAGTACGTATAAAATCTTTAAGGGCAACAGCTTCTGTGCCACTTAGGTGCTTTTCCTAACAGTAGGGGACAGGGGACAGTCAAACCAGCCCTGAAATTGCTTTCAATCTGAGACGATTAACATGCCTCGGGATGCTATTTGACCAGAATCCCTGCGTTATCAAGCTCTGTAAGGTAATCTACTTGCTGCAGTTTGGCCTGATGTTTGTCCATTAGGGGCAGTTTACACAAAACCACAACCAGAATTGGAAAAGCAGGTGGGCAGGAGTTGGATAGAAGGGGTGACAAAGACTGTTAACACGCTAGCAAATGATGGGGTTGATGATTTCGATGAAGCTTACGACAGGAAATGATATCAGGGCTTAAAACTTGTTACATGGATGTATGCCCTTTGTTCACTTAAAGGAGCAGAGATGGATTTAAGACCATCGGCATTCGAAGGGGTAAATCCACAAGCCCGACACTGCCGACCATTCACCACGTGTCAAGGCCAGCTGGATTAACTATTCACATTTCCCAAAACAAACAGGGCCACTTCCATTCATGCATCTCCTACCCGCTTATCCTGTTCCAGGTGGTGGGGGGTTCTGGAGCTCATCCCAGGCAGCATAAGGCACAAGGCTGTACTACACTCTGGACAGGATGCCAGTCCATCACAGGGAACATATACAGTGACAAATTAAGGGGAAATTCAGAGATTCCAATTAGCCTAATTGCATATCTTTGGACTGTGGGAGAAAAGTGCAATTCCTGTAGGCCACCTTGCTGCATGGTCCCCTTCAAGTTAAAAATAAGAATAAATCACACAGGAAAGTAGTACAGTGTGATCGGCACCACTCAGTCAACTGTTTGTTACCACAGTTGGAATGAGGAGGCAGTTCTGATGCGGAAGAACCTCTTTCATTGCAGTAGGAGACTTAGGAAACCAAACTGAGTACATTTTAGCACCTCTGGTTATAGTCATAGTTTTTTAATGAAAAGAAACAATTGACATCAAATGAAAAAGAGTAACGATTTAACAAAATTATTCCAAACTCCTATATTAAACCTGTAGAAGTGAGGACAAATTTCATTTTTTATGGTAATTTTGTAAGAAATATGGCAACAGCACTAGAATTGTAAATGTCTCTCGATCATGAACATATCCCGCTGGCTTATTAACCATCTGTATGTCCATATTCCATGGATGCCTGGGGAGATAACTGAGCATTTCTTTTGCCTGACATCAGAATCGGTTTCCGTGTGAGACAATCACCACACTCCTAAATACATAACGGCATTTTGATTATGCAGCTTGGCACTGCAATTAAGTGGCTATTGTTCTCTGTTGTTTTTGGGATCTAATTCGTTTCCGAAGGGCTTCAGCCAAGTTTACTCCAGAAAGCAAGTGTGGGAGGAAAAATTACCCAGCTGGGGGGAAGAGGGGTGAAAGACCAATAAATTAATGAAGAGAGAGGTTAAAAGAGCCAGGACCACAGACACCCAACGCAACCACGATCGCGCCCCAGTGACCAGGTAGCATATTCTCCATCATCGTAGCTCCAAACCATCCCTGCCATCTTCACTTGGCAACAATCCATGTGAAGTCAATGGCTTGGATGTGAAAAATTGACATTTTGTTGGAAGTCAGTAAAAAAAGCTGTTCCAGAACCACAGAATCTGAAAAATACTTGTATATGCACAAGTGCCCTTCTTCACGCATGCCCAATGGACGTACTAAATTACATGGTGAAAGAGCCACCATATCGATGGCATATGTGCAGGGACAAATCTGTGGCAGATGTGCACATCAACTGTAGGATGGGGGTCACAGATGGTTGTAGCAAGACGGACAAAATGACAAGCTGGCAGGCCATGAGCCCTTGTTCACAGCTTGTTGTTGGAGAAAGGCTGACCCCTAACTAACACTGCACTAAGCTAGCAGTACCTAACAAGCTTTAAAAGCCAGGCCCAGGACACAGCCTATGAAATCTGTCAGCAGAAGCTCTGTTTCTGAAAGACTGCCTGTCTGCCACAGCCCCCCCCCAGCAAAACTGCTCCTGAACACACAAAGAAGCTGGTTGTTGAATGGTAGGGAAAGCACCCATAATAAATTCACATTTTCTTTGCCAAATGTGGGTAACATTGCTTTTGAAGGATCAGAACCATAGAACACGAGCATGAACATAACAGTCAAGGCACCACATATGTTCAGGTTGATTTGGAATAGGACGTCTGTATTTTCACACAATCTATTATAAATTACAAACAGCACGTGCATTATATATATTTACTGTAAAATGTTACCTGACCTAGACCTCTTATATTATATGGTTTTCTACCTATGCAGTTCTTCAGCTCAATGAGAAAACTGAAGAGTGGCAGATAAGGCAGACTTGGAAAAACTACAGCGCACCTTCGAACCGCCGCCCATCCCACGAAAAAGATATTTCCATTTAAAACTGCCTCATTTTTTAACAAAGAAAAACAAAATTAACGTCATCGGGGTTTGGGAACTAAACACTTAACAAACAGAGATTTGTGTGAATGAGCACAAGTTAATGGGCAACAGTTAGTGCCGCTATCCCATCCAAAATCGGACATATAATTGAGTATCGGCTACAATTAGCCGGGTTGCCAACTCTCACGTATCTGGCGTGACATTCAGGATTTCTGACTCTCACGCTTACGCTAGATATCCTACGGCAAATCTGTATTAAGCCATTACAAACCTAAAATACCTAAAGCTATATAAATTGTTGGAGTAGTTTGTAAATTCTAAAGACTGTGTAGAAGGCAATAGAACTATCACATATATGTAAATGAGTGTGCAGACTTGACTCGAATTGAAAATCTTACGCCAGATACTGTACGTGACCAAAGTTGGCAACCCTGAATTAGCCTATTAATGAGCGGGAATTTTCACAGAAACTTTTTAATCAGATTTGACACAAAAGCATACGCGTATTATAATTAAGTTAAACTATGTACTAGTCTCAGAATATAGCCACTAAGTAAAGAAATTTAATGAAGTTTATAATTTCATATGCGAATTCATTTTTTATTCGAAAGTCTAATGTAACACGCCAGGCATATTTAAGATGCACCCGCTATATAACCTGTCAACTGACACGAGCTTCCCCGTTAATTGTTTAAGTTCATTCATTCATTCATTCATTCATTTTCCAAATAACTAATTATCGCCTATCCACAGCAACACCGCCCGTACGTCGCAGTGTAGACGAATTTAACGGCACCAAGCCGCCGAAACCGGGATGTCTTTGGACTAGGGGTGAAAATCAGGAGTACCTGGAAGAAACGCACACCAACTTCAGGAGAATATTCAAATGCACCCTGTGCCAAGGCTGGGATTGAGCTCTGGAGGCATGATATATAATATAATACTCCTACTTTTTCTCAAATGAAACCTTAGAAATATGGTCGTAATTTTTCTTTTTTGTTTCTATACTGAGTGTGTCATATATATTTCTGTTGGATTATTCTCCCCTGACTATCATTAATACCTGTGTTTAACAATCAACACTGAGCATGTACTAATTACAACATCATATTAATGGTGTCCAATACAAAACTAGATCTGAACAGATAATCTTTGAGTTGATCATAGTCAAAGGTGGGAAAGGGAAAGATTGTCCTGGTTTGTAAAATATTATACTTGTGGGTAGCAGAATCACATCTTTAAACAAGCTGTCTGATTCCTCTCTTTTGCTGGTGTGGGGCCCTGGTCCTCTGTCTTCTGGAGACCATTGAGATTTCTGTTAAAAATATGGTCTGTTTTGTTTTCATCTTTGAACTGCCTTTGCTGGTTGTCTGACCGGCTGCAGTATTGGTCATGGCTCCACATTCGTGACTCAGAAGCTGGGACAGACTGGCACACGCCTGGTGACATCACAGCTACCGAGGGAGGGAGGGCACACGTGCCGCGGGTTCATGTGGAATGCGAGGCTCCAGAATCCTGCTGGGTTCCGGAGCACGACCATCATGACATCATTTCCTTTATCCACGACAAGAGACCGAAATGGCAGGGGTGACAGAGTCAGATTTAGGAGGACTGAAAAAAGAGGTCTAGCTTACTTTACTTAATAGTAATCAGATTACATATGTTGATTTTTTGATTGACAATTCTGGGTGAGCAATTATATCTATAAATAATTCATAAATAGCAAGACTTTCAGCCACTAATGAAACCAAATTAAGAAATTGATTTTTTTCAGCTATCAGTCAGACGTAATCATTACAACTGCAGCATCCTGAAAAAAGTAAAAAATAAAAATGATTAAATGCTATGCGTATGTGGATTTAATGAGAAGGTGTCTGCTTGGTTTTAGTGCCAAGAATGGCAGAACATTATAGTTGCTGGAAAAGGCTGGAGATGAAGGGTAAGATGGCTCCTCGTGGGGCGAAACAGGCTGAAAGCTAAGGTGACAAGGTTAGAAAACCCGTTGTTTGGAGATCTATCTGCCTGACCCTGATTTTCCGCTCCCTGCCCGCTTGCCCTGTGCACGGACATCACGCTTGTGATGCCATTTGTATCACCCACTGCTTCATGCATCCAGAGACCCACGAGCCTTGTGGCAGTGGAGGGATGGAGATGAGGTCATGTGGGGGGTGGGCGGAAGGGTCTGCATCGCCTGGCTCAGCCTGTGGGAAAGTGAGAAAGGGTTAGGGTCCCCAGGCGTGGAGGATCTGACTTGTTTGAGCCAGCAGTCACAGCTGCTCACTGCTGTCACCCTCACGTACTAAT
Organism: Mormyrus proboscirostris; assembly: GCA_026779585.1. NCBI lineage: Eukaryota > Metazoa > Chordata > Actinopteri > Osteoglossiformes > Mormyridae > Mormyrus > Mormyrus proboscirostris. The sequence goes on from JAODKF010000089.1 coordinate 23,637,419, forward strand.
CTGTGAAAATGATAGATCCTGTCTGTGAACCATGTCCTTCTGTGATGACAGGCAATTCAGCCATATGAGCACGCAAAGACTCACAGAGAGAGTCTCACACAGAGATGGGCATAATCAGTAACACAGGGACAGACTGACAGTGTCTCACACAGAGACAGACATAATCAGTAACACAGAGACAGACTGACAGTGTCTCACAAGAGACAGATATAATCAGTAACAGAGACAGACTGACAGTCTCACACAGAGACAGACATAATCAGTAACACAGAGACAGACTGACAGTGTC
>JAODKF010000089.1:23665474-23700083 GCA_026779585.1 Mormyrus proboscirostris
ATACTAAGAGGCCTACCTCCATGAAACCTTAGAGGTGTGATTCACTGGCGGTGCTTCAACCGCTTTTATGATGACTCCGATACTAAGAGGCCTACCTCCATGAAACCTTCCCTGGTTCGACTTTAACCTGGTACGCCAGGTTAAAACGGCCTCTTTCAACCACAGAGATGCTGGCTATTGCTATTGTGTCTCCTGTTCTTGAAAATGAGGTCATCTGCACGCCTGCTCTGTGATCATGAAGCAGTCTGTAATTCTGCGTATTATTTCTACCCCGACATGAGGGCGTAGGGTCTAAGCCTTGTGTTTGTTATATGGCTGAAGCACTAGTGTTTGAGAGCGGCGAAAGCCCACCAAAGGCCCAGAGATCGTGGCTAATATGACACCCCGAGGCCTAATCTTCTTAGTGGACCAGGATAAAATGAGTATCCATTACGGAATCAACCTTCATCCTCGCCCCCTTCAGAGGCAGTGCCACTCTGATAGCCAGCGATGAGACAATTGCCTGATTCTGGGTTTAATCAGGTATTAGCCAGTAAAGCTGTAAAAGAGACCAGCTAATCTCCATATTTGCTCCATCTGTACTTGCAGGCCTAACTCACTCGGTCTTGCTAGATCAAAGATGCCTAGTAAAAAATCAGATTAGCCGAGGAGACAGGGGCAGCACGTAGGTTGCAAAGGCCACAAAAGTCCTAATTCTGGAGGTCCGTCTTGGTGGAGCCGGCATAATCCTCAAAGGCCATTTACTTCTGATCATGGCGGCTGTTCACACACGTAGAAAAAGTCTGATTGTGTGCGATAATATAACATAGCGTATAATTTGTAAAAAATATATTTCTTGTCTGCAACTTTTCACGTAAACAAGTGGTTATCCTTCTTCGACTTAAGGCTATTTTTAGGTTGACTGCTTCTAAATTTTCTACACGGTATTTCTCGTAACGTTATAACGCATTCATTATTTCAATAAAATCAGGCTTCGACGGTAAACAAGACCCCGATTTCCGCGCCTCGCGTATGGCATGTGCTACATAAATACAATGCATTGACGGAACCATATCAGGAGAAGGGGGAAACTGGCAACAGCTCGCTGAATAGCTCGCTAATCGTGCCGCGGCGAAGCGGCAGACATCTGCTCCGAACACACAGCGACATGTGGACGCAGTGTGGCGTCAGTAGCGGAGTTTCCTCCGATCAAGGCCTGTCCAAAATTCACAAAAGAAAGAGGGGCTGGGAACAATGTGCTTCTGGGCAAGCCACCATGGTGGGGCTATTGGCAGGCCACAGGATAAGTATGTGATTTAAGAAATGAATACCCATTTAAATGCAGGCTTGAGTGAGACAGCAAACCATATGCTCTTGCGTCTTTCTGGAAAGATTACAGAACTTTTCCCAAATGTGTTCCTGACCGCCCACCCTCCCCCCGCCCACTACCACCACTCACCCAGATCAGCCAAGGATCTCTAAACTGCCTTTTTGGCTTTGGAGTCCACCTCATTAGAGTGGATTAAGCTGTGATGTTGAGGGAGGATAAAAGGTGAGAGATGGGGTGAAAGGCGGCTGGTCGATGGAGACCGCAGCATGCGCGCGGAGATGTTTGCGCACTGACATTATTATTGACCCGAACCTATTTGGGTTCACGCTTTTCAATTACTGCCGCAGAAGTGGAGGTGGCCCTTTTAATTGCGGCGGCTGCCGCCCGATCGGCGAGCGCCGGGGGGGCCTCTGGCGGCCCCATCGCCTCCCACCCCCCCAGAGTGTGACTCCAGGTCCCTTCAAGGGCACAGAAACGCAACACGCTGCTCACCACCAGTCGCGGATGTGGCTGAGGGGGCCTGGGATGAGTGAGGGGCTGCTGGGTTGTGGCTGAGGGGGTCTGGGAAGAGTGAGGGGCTGCTGGGATGTGGCTGAGGGGGTCTGGGAAGAGTGAGGGGAAGGAGTGGGCCAGCCAATGGTATCTGGATGGGAGATTTAGATTTCTTAGGAATAGGGCTAGTTGGGAAGATTTGGATTAAATGGAGGCATCCTGGAACAGAGACAGGAACTGAGTTTCTCGCCAAGGAAGAGCTTAGTGGGGGGGTTAGGGCAGACTTATTATATACCGCAGAAATGGGTCAGGTCATTAGACCCTGAGCTCATTGATTGATTGTGTCCCACTACAAGTGGACAAATGGCAGGAGGATGGTGGATTTTCCTAAGATCCACGGCTCTGGCGGAACAGCGCTGGAAGAAGAGTATAGATGAGCATCTGAGTGAGGAGCAGCATGAAGGAGCATGTGTAGTAGCATGAGGAATGAGCGTGATGAAGAGCTTGAGGAGGAGTCTGGAAGACCATGAGGAGGACCGTGTGAGGAGTGTGGATGAGGAGTGTGGCGAGTGTGAGGAGGAGTGTGAGGAGTGTGGATGAGGAGTGTGTGGAGGAGCGTGATGTCAGCAAACATATCTGACAGTGATCGCACGAGGACGGGCTACTGAAACGACCACACTAATTCTAATAAGTGCCTCAGGGGTTGCATTCTGTGTTAGTGGTGCATTCTGGGCAAATTGCTGTGCTTTACAAAGTCACCGTCAGAACTTTGTCACATTCGGGGTAATTAGTGTGGCGTATTTCAGTGGCCCTGCCTTGGTACTCACTAGTAACTCTCCTGCCCTTTGCGTTCCCCTTTTCTGGCATCATTCGGCTTGTTCTTCGGTGCCTGCCCTCCCCATCACATCAAGGGCTGGCCTGGTTAGTCCAGGGGGGCTACTTACTCACCAGCTGCCGTGCTAATTAGGCTTCAGCAGAATGTACCATCAGTCAGTCCCTGGTGCCTCCCACTCACACACACACACACACACACACACACAGACGCACACCCAGAAGGCCACACTAGTCGAATCCTGTGCTGGTTGCCAGGAAACCTGCCAGTTGCTAGGTGCTGGGTTTGTTATTGTTGCCGTCGGATGCTTTAGGTGTGCGGAGGGATCTGCCGTGACATAAAGTGTCTACCACAGGCGGATGTGACCTCGCCTGACCCCCCCTGGGCCAATGTGCCCTCCCCCCACACACAGATCAGCTGCTTTTCTCCTGCCCAGAGCTGCTGTATCAAACACAGGCCCTGCAGCGCTGCTCGAAAGTAGGTCAGACCAGTGATGCAGGAAACACTCACTGACAGTGATGTAGAGGCTGTGGGAATGAATGGGTCACATTCAGCAGCGCGTTTCGACCGGGGGGGGGGCAGAAAGTGACTCGTAGAGTGATCCCCGCACGCCCACCCATCTCCCTCTCTCTCTGTCTTTATACACCACTTATCTGCTTTGCTGAAAACTCTGCCAGAAACCCAGAAGGGTTGGTAAGCCAATAGAGGCAGATGATAGGGGCCACATCTCCCCATCTCCCCCTACCACATGTCAGAATGCAGCGGTCGAAATGTGCCACTACCCTTTTTGACAGTAATACCCTCTAATTATCCATACCCCCCACCCGACTTGCTGTTCAGACCTCCCACAGATCGGTGATCTGGATCAGAATGCCAGTGGAGAGCTGTGCCCAACTCGCATATCTTATCTTGTCTGATTTTTTCACATTTCAGTCCCCTTCCCCCCTATAGTGCACCACCCCCCCTTTCCAATGTGTCATGCAGCCTGAATCCCCAATAGGCATCAGTGTCATCCAGACTAGTGCAAAATGCAGCGATCTGTGCCAATGTGTGGTGGTCTGTGCCAATCTGGAGATTAAAATCCCGAAGGTCTACTTGACCCACCGGAATATAGGATGGTGGGAGGGAGGATGTCCCAAACCATTGTCAAAAATCCAAACTCTGCGAGCCACTCAAAAATCTCATGAGGAGAGGTAGTGTGAAGAATCAATACAATATAAGTTTTTATATATATATAAGTTTCTATACGTTGGCCTTCAGAATAAATGTCTAGTGAAAATAATAAAAATAAAAGTCTAGTGACAATAATAGTGACACCTTGGGAAGCCCTCGTCTTCGGCTCTCCTGCTGGGAACATCCTGTCAGGTCTTCCAAGGTTCTCTCATGTCCAGAGAACTTCAGAACACACTCTACCTACTAGGACCTAAAAGCTTCCAAGTCTTTGGGTGAGGTCCCCATCAGCTAGCATAGCTGTTAGCCGCAGTAACCCTTGGTCCCTCCTGGAGTCAAGTCAAGTCAAGTAGGTTTAATTGTCATTTCAGCTATATACACAGTATGCAGTGAAAGGAAACATTGTTCCTTCAGTACCAAGGTGCACAAAAAACAAGAGGACAGGACAGCACAGGACTACACAAGTGCCATTTACAGAACAAGACATTATACTGTATTTTACCAGCAGGGCTGCAATAAATAGTAAATAAAACTGCAGACAGTAGCAGCAGGATTGGGAATGTGCAGTATATAATAGATGACATATGAAATACTGTTTGTGCTTCATATCCGGTTCAGAAGTCTGATGGCCTGAGTGAAGAAATTGTTTCCCACCCTGGCAGTGAAGGCCCGTATGCTACAGAATGTTTTGCCAGATGGAGGGGGGGAAAAGGGTGTGGGAGGGGTATGTGGAATCGTCCATAATCATTCGGCTTTGCGGATGCAGTGTGACGTGTAAATTTCTGCGCCAGAGAGGAGAGAGGCCCTGGTGATCTATCTGTGCTGTGTAGAGTCTTGTGGCCCGATATCGGAGCAATTCCCATACCAAGCCGTGATGCAGCTACACAGGGTACTCACTATAGTTCCTCTATTGAAGATGATGAGGATTGGGGGGGTACGCTCAGCCTCCACAGGAAGTACAGATGCTGCAATTGAGCTGGTGTTGAGGGTCCATGTGAGGTTCTCCGCGATGTGAGCACCAAGGAACTTGGCGCTCTGGACCATCTCCACTGGTGATCTGTTGATGTTCAGTGGAGAGTGGCCATGGTGTGCCCTCCTGAAGTCAACAATCATCCCCCTTGTCTTGTTCACATTCAGAGACAGGTTTTTGGTTCCATACCAGTCTCTTAACTGGTGTCAGGAGACAGTCAGGAGATAGCCAATGGGGGGAGCTATCAGGGAAGCCCGTGAAAGGAAGCACTTCGGGTTGTAAATTGTCCTGTAATCAGCGTGATTAAGCCATCAGGCCCCATTTATACGCTTGTGTTTAGATGATTAACAGGCAGAGAGGTGCCAGACATTATGGATCCGCTTCCACATCCATGGGAATCGTTTGAAAACTTCACTCCTCTCACTGTTGCCAAAGAGATTAACGGTAAATGAGTCGTATCAGCATGACTGATAAAAATACCCAGCGGGGGTAAATCACAGCCCGAAGCAGGGGTCTGTGTCTGGGCCTCGTCCGGCCGAGGTCTGGTGCAGGCCGGCTGCAGGAGGTATGGGCTCTCTGGGTCCCAGCGGGGTCAGCTATTGTACCTTTTGATTGAGGTGTTTAGTCGGTACTGCGCAGTTAAAACACTCTATTAATCTATTAATAGGTCAGATGACAAAGGTTCATGCATGAAGGCGTACAGATTTCCTCCAACAGCTTTTATAGCCCATCCGGTGTTCCATGGCAGACTATGGTTCAGTCCTAGTAAGAGGGGAGGACCTGGCCTCTAGGGACAGGGCAGGGTCTGGGGGAGGTGTGGGAGTGACGTCATTTGGAAGATATCTGAGAAAGGCCCTCTGAGGTAACAAAAAATTAAGACGACGTATTGGGCCGGAGGTTTGACCACCTCTGGTTCAGAAGTGGACGGACACTCAACAGCCTGTGTGCCCCCTCCCCCATATGAATTATGGACCCTCCTCAATGAATAAAAGCCCACGTTCCCCATCCTAAGCCTCATTGACTCTTATTAACTTATCAGAGTGCCGGTCAGTGTATCATCAGGAATGCGATGGCCCCGCCCTGCTGGTCACTGTGGGAACTGAAGGGGCTTTTGGCTGGTCTGTTGGCAGCTTATGTGTCCCGGGAATGGGGGGGAATTCTGAGGGGGACAAAGGACCTTTTTAGACTGTCAGAATAAATACTCAGAGATGTAGGGAGGCATCACTGACATGAGATTTGAGGAGAAAACAATGCAGGCGTGTATGGGCAGCCGAGCAGCGGTGAGGGTGGGTTCGTTGCATTTTCCTGTACCGTTTAATGTGCACTGAATGTGGGTGCCTCTCCACGCAGCTGCACTGAATCGCAGAGTTAACAGTGTAAACTATACAGGCGTAAAATGAGCCGTTGCTGTCTCTGTGTGGCCGGGCCGCCCCACCCCAGCTTTCCCCCAGGGCTCAGGCCTGGCCGGGCTCCTCTGTGCTCGCTTCCAAACTCAGCCGAGCCTTGCTGGCACGCACTGCCCAGCTACACACACACTCCATAGCTCCATGTTTAGCATACACGCGCTTTACAATGCCACTAACTTACACCTGCACTGACCTGCGATAACCAATGCTGACCTGTTTACCTGAGTCAACCTGTGCTAACCAATGCTGACCTGTTTACCTGCACTAACCTATGCTAACCTGAGTTGACCTGTGTTAACTAGCATTCTCCTGTGTTAACCTGCGCTAAGCTACGCACTCTCTCTATTTCTTTTTTTCACTGTCCTTCTCCTCCTTGCTTTCGCTCTCTCCTTCTCTCTTTCTCTCTGTCTCCCTGTCTCTGCTTCCTCTCTCTGTCCCCCACCGCACGCGTCTGGCCCCCCGGTGACAGGGTGGCAGCAGCGTGGATGGTAAACCCCAAAGGAAGCGGGCCTGTACATAGGGACCTTCCTCCGCCACGGCATTTATTAGGATAAAACCTTGCTGTTACTCCAGTTCCACCTGCAAAGGGTCATTCTGGATGTCAGTCCTGGATGGGGTGGGGGGCATGGGCATGTCTCACTGTCTGCAGAGCGAGGTGTCCATAAGCTCTGTGCACTTCTGTAAAGAATTACCTGCTAATTCTCAGCTGTACTTCCTCTTAGCCAAATTAAGCGGGGGCTAACAATGGCCGCTCTATCTGTCCTGTGTAATGGGTGCTCATCATAGCTGTGCAAGGGGGCTGCGGGCCCTATTCTTGCTCTCTTTCGGTGGTGGGGGGGGGTGCTCTGCTGGCGGGCTGGCAGGGGAGGGGGGCATTTTTTTGAAAGCCTTGGACTAATGCAAACAAAGCAGGTGTTTTAAGCATTAAATTAACAGAGTCTCTTCAGCGTTTCTCTTCGGAATTCTCCGGAAAGTGTTCTGCGGCGACGTGCTTTATGGCTTTTTCGTGTGGAGCTCTCGAAACGCCAACTGGCACTGAGGCAGCGCTACAGCTGCCCCCATTTAACAGTGGCCCCCCCATCCACAAATGTTACCCACAATGCCCTGTGCTCATTATCCTCAGTTATTCAGGCATGTTTATGAATGTCTGACGGTTCCTGACAGCTGCGCTTCTAATAATGAGGTCTTTCTACTCCTGTCATCATTGTTGCTGAGATTAAAAACGCGCACGTAATAGTTTCTTCACAGCGCCAATGTGCAAAGCTGCTGATTGGTCGGACACCGGAACCGTGACGCTGTCATGTGACACAGCGACAGTGTGACCGGGTTAGGTTGGGAGCGAACCGCACTGGTGACGTGCCTCTGAGTGCCCCTGAGCGTCCCCGCCTCCACCACACACCACCCCATTTCCTGTCCCCCGGCCCCCACTAAGCGTGTGCGTGTGACTGTGTGTCCGTCTCAGGAAACGACCTCTTCCTGGTGGCGGTGCATGAGCTGGGCCACGCCCTGGGCCTGGAGCACTCCAACGACCCCACGGCAATCATGGCCCCCTTCTATCAGTACATGGACACGGAGAACTTCAGGCTCCCCAACGACGACCTGCAGGGCATCCAGAAGATTTATGGTGAGTAGATCCTGGCATTCCCAAACAGGCGGCTGTGTCTGTCCATAGCTGCGTGTTCCATCCAGTCATCCATCCATACATTCATCTATCTATCTATCTATCTATCTATCTATCTATCTATCTATCTATCTATCTATCTATCTATCTGTCTATCTCGTGGCTAGAGAGAGGGATACCCCCACCCCACTGGCTTTGCTCCTCTATCTGCTTATTTTTTCATCCTTCCCTTTATCTCTCACCCTTGCCTCCAATATTTTGGCCCTTCTGGCCGCAGTGGCTTTGGACAGAACCCTTTATTATATTTTACCACTGCAAGCTGGAAATCCTGGGTTCCGGTATTCTAGTTGCAGGTGGGAGGTGCTGCAAGGGGGGATAGATGTGACTCACAAAATGACTCATAATAAGTGCGATGTGTGATGTAATTGATACGACAGTAATAATATTGCCGGGTATGGCATCTAAATGCACACTGTTTCCGAATGACCAAAGCCAGCGAATTTCACATTCAGAAGCTATTTACCAGGTACTTGACTTGATAGGAGATGTTGTTGTTGAGCACAGGACCACATGTCTATGTGACTGTGTGTGTGTGGGGGGGGGTTTCTGTCTGTCTGTCTCTATCTATCTGTATGCATCTGTCTGTCTGTCTGTATCTGTCTGTGTCTGCCTGTCTGTGTGTCTGGGTCTGTCTGTCTGTATCTGTCTGTGTCTGTCTGTCTGTATCTGTCTGTGTCTGCCTGTCTGTGTGTCTGGGTCTGTCTGTCTGTATCTGCCAGTTTGTGTCCGCCTATCTGTATCTCTCTGTTTATCTGTGTGTGTGTCTGTCTGTCTGTGTGTGCTTGTGCGTGTTTGTATGTCTGTGTCTGTTACCCCAGTATAGATGTCATAATACACCCACTATCTTCAAACAGCTGTTCTTTCCCAGCTATCCTGACAGTGATTTGGAGGGGCAGCGTTCTCTGCGTGCAGGTCTTACTAAATGGGAGCTTCGGTACTCCGTCTGTGTGTGTTTGTGTGTGTTCGGGGGGTTGGGGTGTGGGGCTGGGGTAGCAACAGGCGAGTGTTACTTGTGAGTTTTGCTTGTTCGCCTGTGCTGCCACCTGCTCTGTAAACAGGAAGTGATGTCACAGCCGGCACTCCTCCGCAGGTCCGCCGGACAAGGCGCCACAGCCAACGCGGCCGCTACCCACAGCCCCGCCCCCGCGCTCTCACGCCCCCTTGGACCCCCGCAAGCATGACCGGCAGACGAGACCCCCCCGGCTACCGACAGGCGACAAGCCCCCCTATGGTGGGGGCCGCCCGGACATCTGCGAGGGGGGGTTCAACACACTGGCCATCCTGCGCAGGGAGATGTTTGTGTTTAAGGTAGGGGCTTTCGAGGATGGGGGCTGCTCTGCTGAAGCAGGGGTGGTGTTCTGCGTCACGCATCCTTCGACCTGAACACGAGCGCCCGGACCGCACAGCGCAATGGGCCCCTCCATTCATGGCATGATTTTCAGTGGGTATAAACCCTCACTCTCACGACCCCCCCCATACTCTTCTCTCTGGATCCCGGTGGGAGGGCAGATCCTGAGCCCTGTATCTCAGACTTGGACCTGTGTGAGAGAGAAAAAAAGAAGAGGAGAGAGATGGAGATAGAGAATGTGGGTGAGTGAGAGAGGGTTTGAATGAAGTGAGGGATAGAGAGAGATGGAGGGAGAGATAGAGAGGGAGAGGGAGGGAGTGCCATTCCCCTCACATCATTCCCTGGGTGTGTGGGTGATTGAGAATCTCTGCAGCCTGCGTCCTCCTAGCCGCGGGAGCCTCAGTGCTCCCTGCCCTCCACTCCCATAAGCCTCTGCTTTCCCCAGCAGCCCTGTGACATGGGCATGCAGGGCCTGGGCTCTTCTTGTGCTTCAGGATGCCTGGCTGCTCTCCACCTGTCTTCTTGACTGAGTTCAGCCATCAGGGTTAGCTGTATCTACCTCCCCAGTGACTGGGATCATACCCCAACCCCGGGTAACCTTACTTTCAGACTCCAGGGTTGATTATTAACCCCTCCCCATGGACACCCCCAGACTCCTTCAGCCTTCAGTGAACATTTGCGTGTCTGAATCCACACGCATGTGTCTGTCCTGTGTATCGGGTAACGTGTAATGATCCAGCACACGTATGCTTTCCTCCTTTACCGAACATGCGTGATCACCTCTGTTTCCACCCTGCTCCATCTGAAAAGGAAGTACGTTTTTGTCAAAAAAGGTATTTGAAAGGGGTTAATTAACTGCGGGCATCAGCGAATCCCAGGGCGTCTCAAACGGGAATCCCTTTGTTCGGATACTGTACCCACAGCGACTTCATTCCCATTTTTAAACATTTTTTCCCCTCCATCTGTTACTATTCAAATTAATTTGAACCACATGAAAGTTAACAGGGTTTAAAAAAACTTGGAGCCCTGACTTTAATTAGAAATGTGTTTTTTTAAGTCTGTTTCTTAAAACTCAAAACCGAAACAGTTCTGATGAAATGATATGTAACTGTGTTCAATATGTTTAAAAGGAGACCTAAAACCTATATGCTGCTTACATCAACACACAGTTTATTAGGTACGCCTAGCTGGTACTGGCTTGGACGCAGCTCTGTCTACAGAAACACTTTAAGGATATTTGTGAGAAGCCTTTCTGAACACTGCTGCTGCACTGTCAAGTCAAGTCGAGGAGAGCTTTAATGTCATCTCAGCCATATACATTAAAGCATACAGCGAGAGGACGTGAGGAAGTGACACTGGCTGTTATCCTCTTAGCTTCAGTGCGTCTGGCCATTCTCCTCTTACCTCTCTCATTAACTAGGTGTCTTCAGCCACAGAAATGCTACTGAAGAGATGTTTTTTGTTGATCACACCAAAAACTCCAGACACTGCAGTGTGTGAATGGCCCAGCAGGGTGGCTGCTTGTGACAAGCTGGTACCACCATGACCGACTCCAACAATCACGGCATGTTCAAACCACCGGACATTAGTGTTTCTCAGACAGGTCAATGTTTCTCAACCCAGTCCTCAGGGACCTCCAGACAATCCACATTTTTTCTCCGTCCCAGCTCCCAGCCACCTCTACCAGGTCTCTGGTGTTCTTCATTGGCTTGGAGCTGGGAGAGTGTCTGGGGGTCCCTGAGAACTAGGTTGAGAAACATTGACCTATATCCCATATTTTATCCACAAATGTAAATGAACTTCCTGACCCTGTCTGTGTGGTGTATTAAAGGGCAGGTTGACCAACAATCTAGCCAGTGGGTGTACCTGTTCCCATACTTCAAAGGTACTAGAGCAGTGGTGTCTGTGGAATTTGAGCCTACAGTCTTGGACCATGTGACCAGTTCCAAATAGGCAGCCTGAAGGATTTGAGGCACAGTGCAGAGTTAACGAGCTTCATTAATTATTAGCCACTTAGCGTCACATATTTATTCTGAGCCACTTGAGGAATGAAGCAGCTGTCTAAGGTCTCACAGTAGCCGCACTGCTCCAGGTGTGAACCAGTAGTGACATGTTGTTCAAATCTGTGATTTAGCCACAGTGCAGTAGGTGTGTTCATCAATGACAGGAAGTCACATCTCATTGGCCCTGGGGAGTGAGAGAGTCCAGCTAAGGACCGGACCTTGGTGGGCCCAGTCCGGTTTCTTGAGGTGTTTCCTTCCTGGACATGGGCCGAGGGGTGGGGGGGGGCAGATACAATGGCGAGATAATGGCTGCTGGAGTACGTGTGTTTTCTTGGGGCCGAGAGATGACCTCATCAGCGCTCGTTATATCCTCACACTTACAGATGCCATAAATGCTGTCATCGGTTCCTTTGTCCAGCACCGTTGCAGCGTTTTATTTGTTCTATTTGTTTTTTTCCCCACCGGGGCTCATTTAGGCAGATTCGGCGCAGTGGCCAGTGAGGGGAGGGGGGCAACGAGGGTGTCAGTTAGGCTTCGATTGTGCCGCTGGCGGGGGACGGATTTATGCATTAACGGTGACAGCTCCGCTGGGTTTAATCATTGGTGCTGACAGGCCCCCGCAGTGGCTGGTGGGATCTGCCATCGTGTCTGTTTTCAGGCAGCATCAGAACCTCAGTCCCCATCAACCTGCTTCCCCTACCTCCCTCTAGGGGCAGAGCAGTGTGTTTCAGAGCTGGCTCCCTCCTCATGCATGGCGCTCGTCAGTCGCCCTGTCAATACCCTACACTGCCCCCTGTTGGCTGTTCATTACCACAGCCTGCGGTCCTCCTAACTGGACTCCTGGTCCCTCTCCCTTCTCCTCTGCAGGACCAGTGGTTCTGGCGGGTCCGGGACAATGCGGTGATGCCAGGTTACCCCATGCAGATCTCCTACTTCTGGAGGGGTCTGCCCCCCAAGGTGGACGCCGTCTATGAGAACAGTGAGGGGAAATTCATCTTCTTCAAAGGTGAGGGGGAGCGGGGTATCGGTATGGCGGGAAAAAGAAGAAAAGAGGGTTTAGGAGATATATGTGCAAGAGGATGGGGGAGTCCCATGTGGGGTCTGTAGTTGGATTTTGGAGTACTGAAAGGGTGGTTCATCCTAGGACCCCCGCCTTCCATGTTCTGGTGGGTATCCAGGAAGGCAGGGGGTCATGGGTGGTCCCTCCCGCCCCAGTGGGAAAGAGAGCGCTCGCTGAGATCACCAGAAGGAGGTGTTAGGGAGCAGAGCCCCATCAGGGGAGTCTTCCTGCGCCACATTATTTTTGCATGCTTCCTTTATTCCTCAAGGCGCAGAGCTCACAAGATTTTCTCAGAACCAGGGATGACAGGGGTTTTCAGAGCCTGCCCCACCCCCGGCCGGCTCAGTTTCCGGCTGGAACGGGAGTCAGGCATGGGAGCCCCCGGGGCAGGGCTGGCCAGGAAACCGCATGACTGAGCACCCCCCCCCTCCCCTGGGGTCCTACTCCCGTATCCGGGATCACCGCCCTCTGGGGCAAGCTGGCAGGATGTTAACATTCAGCATTGTTTAGTGATAGCCAGAGGGACAGGGGATCAAAAGGGTATAAGTCTGGTCTACAAAAGCAGGGGCAGTGGCGGCCTAATAGCTAGGGAAGCGACAACCAAGATACCACGGAGGTGCCCCGAGCAAGGTACCCCCCAAGCACTGCCCCCCATGCTCTGAATTGGCTGCCCGCTGCTATGTCATGATGTCACATATGGGTTACATGTAGATGGCACGTTTCATTGTTGTGTGCTGTGGTGTGTCAACAATGACAATCACTTTAAGCACCAGCCTCATGACACAGGCCAGATGACACAGGACACTGACCAGGACAAAGGATAAAAAGACTAAAAGTCTCGGCTGAACAATTTCGTTTCTAACGCTTACTATGAACCCCTAGACCCACCCGAGATCTTCGGTGCACGGTAAAATGGCTCGTAGAGGGAAAAGTAAACATGCATTAAAGCTAATGAAATAAAGAGTAATAAGCTTCGGGCTTTGTTGGAGGCTTGTGCTCATCGGCAGTCCTTGTGTGGTGGTGCCCTCTGCAGGCTGCAACCGAGATTCAGGTACTTGATCAAGGTCCAAATGGGATTCAAACAGGACTGCATCTCATTCCTACCCGCTCCTCCTTTGTGGGTCTTCCTTAGGTTCTTTTCAGGCTCCCTCCATGCCTCCCCAAACATTGTCTTCCCTGAATCCTCCCAGGCAACCCTATAAAGACAATAATAAAGCAATCAGCTCAGTTGGGGACAGCTGAGTCTTATTACCCATGGTGCACTGAGGGGGCAGCAGAACATCTCTCTGAACCACCTGAGTCCCTGCTTTGCATCTCCCCGGTGCAGTTGCGAGGGGCCCTCAAGGTTTGGGACCCCTCTGTTGGCCACAACAGTAATTAAGCTGATGTTCCCATATGACTTACTGGGGCCCAGCAACAACAAACCCACCCCTGTGTGCGACCAATACCTTCTCACTGTTAGGGGCAAAAAATGGGAGTTAATCTTCTACAGAAAAGCAGATCAAACACTCGTGTCCCCTGATGGATGTCTCTTTTTCGACATCTCCATCTGCCCAGCTGCCTGTTACCACCCCCACTCTTCACATGACAAAACCCGTCTTTCTTAATGAGCTTTAATGGGAGATGCAGGCGCTCAAACCAAATGTCACATCAGGTTTAACCACACAAAAAGGCACTTGTTTGCACTGTCTCAGTTACATGGCCCATGATCAATAAATATCATCTCGCCGTCCTGGCTGGAGTTTCGGCTAAATCTCCAGGAGAAATCGATGCTTTGAAAGTAATCCCCTGGCCGACGTTTAGTCAGGCTCATACAAGTCCCGTTTGGCGGAGATCTTCAGCTCGGCCATTCAGATGCTTCTCCCAGATCGTGTTTTTTTTAAGTGAGTTCTCCCGCCAGCCACCTGCTGATGAGCCCTGAAGCAGCTACTTAACCCGAATCACCAAACTGAGCGTCCAGCTGAATAAATACGAAGGCGGAGAGGCGTCACACAGAGTCCATCTCGTCTGTAAACTTGTGTTGGTTACGCTAAGCTACAGGAATAGCGCAAGTGATGTCAGCCTCCGGGTGCGGCCTAGCGTAGTCCGCTGATCCCTGGTGTTTCCTAAAGCCTCTGTCCACCTACAGGGAACCGCTTCTGGGTGTTCAAGGACACAGTGCTGCAGCCATCCTACCCGCAGGACATCACCATGTTCAGCAGTGGGATGCCGGCACAGAGCATTGAGGCAGCTGTCTGGTGGGAGGACGTGGGCAAGACGTACTTCTTTAAAGGTGACAGGTGAGAGCAGCTTCCCCGTGCCGTATTCCTGGGCCTCCACTCTACTCTATGTATCTGTAGACATTTATAATAAATTTCACTAATTTTGATCAAATACAGTATATGTTAGGGTATATGTAGAATAAAACCAATTCTACATCTCATATTTCTATGTATAAAATATAATTCTAAATAATTAAAATTTGCTAGATTTCTTTAGCACATGCTTTTATTCAAAGCAAAATAAAGACTGTTTCTTGAGCAATGAGAGGTTAAGGGTTTTTCTGAAGGACCCAACACTGAAATCACTCAGGGCTAGAACAACATAAGTGTCTTTTTAGTAGGAGTGATGGCACACCATTACCCATAATTCAGTGTATCTCATCCAGGAAAGGCCAACCTTCTGATCACAGGCACAGCATGCTAAATAATACAGTGGAATAGTGAACTAATATGGAGTAGTGATACAGTCATATATAATAGGTAATAAAATGTAATACCCACACTGCAAACTCTTGGAGAATTAAATTTAAGAGTGACTCGCTTATCGGCAGGTAAACAGATAGAAAATAATCAAAGAAGCATCTGGTGCTGGAGGTCGGTCACCCTGCTTGTCTTCAGCAGGGACCTTATTGCGATCACCTTGCCCGTTGCCTTGGGCACCGACCTTGCCATGACCTTCCCGCGGGTTCATGGCACTGTCTCCCCCTCCCCCCCCAGGTACTGGCGTTACAGCGAGGACATGCGCATTATGGACCCTGGGTACCCTAAACCCATCACCGTCTGGAAGGGCATCCCCAACTCCCCACAGGGGGCGTTTGTGGACAAAGCCAACGGTACGAGCCCCCGATGTGTCCGCTGTGATCTCAGCATTTTTGCTGCGCCAAGGACCTTGTTAGTCATTAGTAAAACCAACAAACGTTTTAATGAGGTATAAGTACTGCGTGATAAAAAAAGAATGAAGCTAATTGTCCATGTTTTCCGGAACCTTCCAGGCTTCACATACTTCTACAAGGGCAAAGAGTACTGGAAGTTCAACAACCAGAAACTGCGTGTTGAGCCAGGATACCCACGCTCCATCCTGAAGGACTTCATGGGTTGCGACGGCTCAGTGGACCGGGATCCAGACACGGGTCGGGACCGTGAGCGGCGCCCCCCAGTGGAGGAGGAGGACGTGGACGTGGTGATCAAGCTTGAGAGTGCAGCAGGCACAGTGAAGGTGGTGGCCATTGTGATCCCGTGTGTGCTGGCGCTCTGCCTGCTGGTGCTGCTCTACACGGTGGTGCAGTTCAAGCGTAAGGGCACGCCACGCCACATACTGTACTGCAAGCGCTCCATGCAGGAGTGGGTGTGAAGCCCCGCCCTCACGCAGGACACCGCCCCCAACCTTCTTCAGCTTCTATTGGCTGTTAGGACAGGGGGGAGTGGCCTTACACATAACCACTCCTTAATCTGAGAGGGGGAGAGGTTCATTATCTTCCCTCCCCCTCCTATTGGCTCAGTGCGTCCGTGAAACGGGGGCAGGGACTTCAGATCGGGGCCCTTCCCATGATGCACTGCGGCGTTGTTTTCTTTGGCGGTAAAAATCGGCTGCACATCTTAATTCCCCCAATCACCCACAACTAAAGCAAACCTTCTGGAAGACCTTGGATGAATCCGGAAATCACCCTCCTCTTTAAGATTTTGTTTTTTTATCCTTCAAGCTATTTATTTTTATGGACAGTTCACGGATCACCTTTTAATGATTCCCACTTCTGAGGGAGAGAGCAGCCCAAACCAAAAAGACTCTCATCCCAAAAAGGACCACTTTCTCTTTATCCCTTTGCCGCTTCTGGAGTTCCTTCTCTCCTCCTTCTCTGCTCCTTCTCTTCTCCTCTGCCTCAGGAGCTGGGAGACCCTGACAGTTGTGGCAGCCTGTCCGAAAACAGCAGCACAGGCGATCTGCAATGTTTTATCCGCCTTAATTACAGATCGCATCCTTCTCTTTTATTTTGTTTTCTTTCTTATGCTGCTCCTGTTTGTATAAAAGAGAAACGGCCAGGCTGATCACAGACCCCCTGAGCCCTCACCTCTCCTCTGACTGATGGGCCTTCACTCTGTCGCAGCATAAAGTCAAAGACGCCAGAGGTGCGTCATCACGTTTCTGTGAGCGTGTGTCTCGCTCCAGTCACAATGCAAGGTTACGAAAAGTGGAAAGGAAGATTTCCCATTATGCTCCTGTCTTAAATCCAGGACAAAATGTTTTTTGCTCTTCAATATAGGGGAAGCTCCTCTTATTATTATTAAATTCTGCTCAGATTTTTTTGGGAGGGATGGCAGAGTGGGGCTGAGGTCACATTCCTACTCAAGGGGGAGGGGATCTTCAGAGACAGCTTGGGGCTTTTCTGCTTCCTTCTCTAACGGCAAAATGGACTCTGCTGCCAGTCAGAGAATTAGGGGGATGAGTGATGTCCATCCTATTCCGGATGGAGACGGATTGACAAGCTGCCTGGTTTCAGACAGCAGAACTGGGGTGTCTGCTGGTCACTCCTGTATCATCCAGTCCCTTCCCTCCCTGGCTCACTCTTCCTCTGTTTTCCTTTTCCTTTATTTCTTGGGAAAATGGGGGGGGGGAAGTTGACTGAACCTCAAGATTCGAGTGGTACATTCAGTGTGCTCCGTCCAAATGGACAATCCGTCTTTCCCAGTCTTTGTCTGACTACGGTGGCGATTTATATAATTTTTTTTGGTTGCTACATCTTTTTGAAGAAAAGGACTTTAAACTTTGTGTTGTCTTTAGACGTTTTTTTTTCCAGTTTTATGCTAACAGACTTTGTGTTTATCCATTTTGGTTACTCCCTGGAGAGCCCGTGGCTGCAGCTCATGTCAGGACACTCAGTGGCAGTCTGGTTCGGGAAATGTCATGGGGTTTATAGTACGGCAATGAATAAAGCGATCAGATCACGACTCATGGCCCGGCGAGCATCTCTCTGCGTGTGCATGTCCTGTGATGTGTGCCTGGGTGTCCATCCATGGTTTCTGTGTGATTTGTTTGTGGGGTTTGAGCATGTAATTAATCACAGTGCTTAACACTTGTTTTGAACATCATAATGCACGTGAGCGAAAGCTGACCAGACAGGATGGATTTGTTTATTGCTTTATAAAGGCTTTTATTCAAAACAACGCGTGTTTCAGGAAGCAGGGAAAGACAGTACCTGGAGCAGCTAGGAGTTAAGAGCCTTGCTCAAGGGCCCAATGGTGGCATCACTCTACTGAACACAAGATTTGCAGCCTTCTGATGCCAAACACAGCATCATCCAAGTTACAGACCATCCCGACAAAGTGGATTTAAATCAAAAGCCACTATTCTGCAGTGACTCCATGTGTGTATACAGTACAGGGAAAGGTCAAACATCTGAAGTTTAGTTGAAATTTTAGCATAGATACTCTTCATAAAAGTGGGTACAGCAAGTCTCAGAAATATTTTCGTAAGATCTGGTTCCTAAAGGAGAAGGCAAACTGAGAGAGCGGCCATCACTTGGGTCTTGGAGTACCACCTGTGTGGTGTTTGATGTGAACTTCACATGAGAATTTCAGTGCAGAAACATCCCGCCATCTTTCTTTCAGGAATCAACCAATCAACCAGCTGCTGGCACACACACTACAGGTGATTCTGGCTCAAGACCATGTGATACTATGAACCAATAAGGTGCCCTTCTCCCACCCCGGGTGTCATATTACCAGGGGATATTCCAAAATTTGTTAAGGTTGTGCAAAAGAACACCCATAATTTCCATAATTTACACAGAGGGGCTAGTCTTACCATTAGCCAACGATATTTTGTTAATCAATGAGTGACAAGGGAGAGGGCACCTCTGGGGCCAATCAGCATTCAGCTGGGGCCAGAGCTCCTGTAGCCCACCCCTGTATACAACCCCGCTTACTACTTATACGTCAGAGTCATGTGTGCTGTAGGTACATGGGTTTCTGTTGGAGAAATGTAGGGTTCAACAAGATGAATTCTCTCGTTTCCCCGAAGAGAATCCCCTCACACATCCAAGCAGTGGATGTGCTATTCCACAAAGATTTATCTCAGAAATCTGCTTTTAATTCCTCTGGCAGGGATGTACACTGAGATCTACTTAAAACCTGCACAGACAACCATGCAAAACACATCAGGACGTCGCCACTATGCTAAATCTCCGCTTGAACGAAACCATTGTGGAGATGTTTGGCATACTAAACATTACATCTCTGTGGGCATCCTGATTCCTGAAAGAAGCTTCTTCCGGAAGGACAGCATGTCTGTATTATGATAGCAGCTGTCACCTCCCTCGTCTGTCTCGGAAATCTTATTACACGGGAAGATTTTTAAGGATGCTCTTGTGAAAGTGCTAGACAGGGTCTCTCAGTAATATAAGTGTCAAATTAAATTAGCAGGAATCCTAACAAGCCAAAATGAACCCTCAGTATTGGGCTGGTAGCACAATCAGCCTTGTGGCATGTCCACACACACAGAATCACCCAGACACACATTATTTCTTCTTTGGCTTGGAAGAACATTCTGGAAAGGTAGGTGTGATACTCTTAATGTCTATTCATTGGCTGTGAAAAGGCCAGTCTCCAATCGTGAGGCACAGCACGCTGGGTTTGGATGCTGTTCAACCAAATAGTTACTTCAGCATTAGTTCAAATACAAGAACTCGTGGCCATAAGTGAAAATTAGTGGGAGAACATTTCAAACTAGATTTAAGGAAGCACTTCTTTAAACAGTGTGTATTCAGAGTATGGAATAGTCTTCCTGATAACGTAGTGCAAGCTGAATCCTTGGGTTCCTTTAAATCAGAGCTAGATAAGATTTTAACAACTCTGAGCTATTAATTAAGTTCTCCCCAAGCGAGCTTGATGGGCCGAATGGCCTCCTCTCGTTTAAAAGAAAAAAAATGAAAAAAAGGGACAATGAGAGTGACAAACTTCTTTCAAGAGGACCATGGTGATCTACACCTGGCGTCTAAGTCCCATTGGTCATGGCCTTTCCTGGATGAGATGCACTGAATTATGGGTAATGGTGTGCCATCACTCCTACTAAAAAGACACTTATGTTGTTCTAGCCCTGAAACTTTCAGGCAGACACCTCTTTGTCAGAGAGCACATAGAATGAAATTCTTTTACAAACTTTTACAAAGTCCTCTAATGGATTTCGGTGTTCGTTTGTTTTGTTTTCTCACCCGAGTGCAGAAGGAATTCTGTACCCATCGCAGTTTTGATGAAGCTGGGACTCTACACCCAGCTTGCCTCGGAGTCTGGAGTTCTGATTCATGCAGATACTGTGACCAGCCAGCCTTTCGGTAGCAAGCTCCAAATTGATGCATGTTAGTCTGAGACACTATACATTCAACAGCACATTCCAGTGCTGTTTTGAACAAATATGAGATGTCATTCAGACGATGAGAGAACGAGATGGCCCTCTAGATCGCCTTCGGCCTTAGACATCACCCTGCCAGTGTTGGTCAACACATCGGGTGACACAGGCGGCCTGGGGCATCGTCTGATTTGAAGTCATTTTCATTTTGTCTCAGACAGGGGACTTCAACTGGTACTGCATCCCTTCGTTGTGTCCCTGGCTAGACTCCATTTATTCAGTGTAGCAGTAAAACTGCAGTCTACATCATCATGATGGCTTTGTGAGCCATACAAGGCTTTTGAGTCACCGTGAGGCTTCCTGCTGGTCGTTGACTTCCCTGGGGAGTGTCGGGGTCCACGTGTGACTCACCTGGGACGTGTTTTACACGCCATCACCCAGATCAAAGGCATCTTGCTGCCAGCCCTCATGGAACAGTAGTGGTCACAGAACATAGCTCTCTAGGATAACCGTCACCTTGTACAAATATAGCTACCCTGGCTGGACTTTAACTCGACTACCACACCCATCTTCAACCAAAAAAGCCCCACAATGGCTGTGGTCTACGTCAAAGATGACCTACGACCTTCTGACATCCCATTCCATCATTGACGATGATTCTCAGTTCCCTTTGGCTTTCCCAAGACCCCTGTCCTATACATATATTTCATCTTCTAAACTCTGCTTTCCATTAAAAATGAGCTGTGAGGGTAGCAGGTCTCATCCTGGGCCTCATCCTTTCTGATCTCATCAGATCTTCAGATCTCATCCTTTCTGCTCATCCTCAATCCTCCCCATGACCCTTGACCTCAGACATCCTGGCAGCATATAGGGTCTTACCTAACAGGGTAGGAGCGCCGTTCCAGCTCCCCCAGACATATTTTCACTCCGGCTCTGGTGTTTGAACAGTGACCCAAAGGAAACAGCATCTTTGGAGGTCCCCTCTTGCTCTGCCAGATGTTCCAGTGTGCGGCGGCTGTAACGTCAGACTGGGTAACAGAGCTCCACCTGAGCAAAAATGGATGTTTCATCTAAACTCCAGCTGGTCCTACGTCAAACCTGTTACCCACCTGCTGTTTTGAGCCCCCCCCCCCCCACAGTAGAATCCCATTCATTATCCTGCTTTTCAGTCAACCAAAATAGCCTGACAGCGGTGGGTCATAAATCAGTAATAGACGGGCAAAAACTTTTAGAGATGATTCGGAAAGTATTTCTGTGTGGCGGATTGGCATAGGTTAGGCAACACAGCTTCAGCCTTTCCTCCACCCAAAATGGCATCTCCTTGGCAACGGGCAACTCGTCGACCAGGATAGACTCTGTTCAGTTCAATGTGATTTGATTCATTCTTCTGCGGTGTCCCTCTCATTGCTGTGCCGCAGGCAGGTTTATGCTAAAATGGAACAATGATGTGCAAATGAGCTTAGGTAACTCATTTATGAAAATAGTGAAGCCAAAAAACTGCTGTGTCACAAAAGTTGACAAGGAAACAGAGAGAGAAAGAAGCTTCTTAATGTAAGTTCTTGATATAAGATGCTAAAAAAAAACCTCTGTGGGATGAAGGGGATGGAAGCTGTGCCTGTGTGCCAGTGGAGATGGAGACGGGGCCTGTGGAAAAGCGTGCATGGAGGCTATCTGAAACTAGCCTACTGATACTGGTTTGTTAGAGAGTTGAGGCCACTGTGGTGCATCCAACAAGAACGCATCGAAGATGTTCCCTGGAAATTTTAATGGAAGACTTGAGACAGGTATTAACAAGGCTCTGTACTGTCTGAAAGTATAAACTCTGTACTGTCTGAAAGTATACAATAAGAAAAACAAGATGGATATATATCCATCCATTATTTATACCGCTTTATCCATTTGGGTCGCAGGGAAGCTGGAGCCAATCCCAGCATCTTCGGGTGAGAGGGGGGGTACACCCTGGGCAGGCGGCCAGTCCACCACAGGGCCAACACAGACAAACACACTTGCATTCACACCTATGGACAATTTAGAGTAGCCAGTTAACCTAATCTGCATGTCCAGTGCTAACCACTGCACCACCATGCCATCCATGGCAGTGATGATGTCCAGCTTACACTTTGCCTCACTCAAGTTCCCTATTGGTCACGTATCTCAGATGAAGTGATCCCATAACAGCAGGTAATGGGCGGGGCTTGAAGGACGCTGGCTGAGCAGACAAGGCAGACGAACCCAGCAGCCCATCAGCAAAGAGCCAATGGTCCAGCGGCAATGGAGGCGGGGCCTTTGTAACAGGGAGGTTAGAGGCAGAGCCTGTGTGACAAGAGAGATGTAGGTGGGGCCTCTGTTATAGCGGGGTTAGAAGCAAGGCCTTTGTGACAGCAGAGATGGAGGTGGGGCCTCTGTGATAGCGGGGTTAGAGGCAAGGCCTGTGTGACAACAGAGATGGAGGTGGGGCCTGTGTGACAGCAGGAATGGAGGCGGGGCCTCTGTGTCAGCGGGGTTAGAGGCAGGGCCAGTGTGACAGCAGAGATGGAGATGGGGCCTGTGTGACAGCAGGAATGGAGGCGGGGCCTCTGTGATAGCGGGGTTAGAGGCAAGTCCTGTGTGACAGCAGAGATCGAGGTGGGGCCTGTGTGACAGCAGAGATGGAGATGGGGCCTGTGTGACAGCAGGAATGGAGGCGGGGCCTCTGTGATAGCGGGGTTAGAGGCAAGTCCTGTGTGACAGCAGAGATCGAGGTGGGGCCTGTGTGACAGCGGGGTTGGGGGGTCAATTACAACGTTTAAGGAAAAACATTTGTGAAATTCTGATCTGGTCCATCTGCAGATGTATTTACTGTCTCCTGATGCAGATACATGGAGTATCATATGCTGGGCTGGTACACAGCTGGCCGGAAGACGCGACACAAACGATCACACAGTGATGGGCGTTTCCATATGAAAGCCACTGCAGTCACAGAACACCATAAAAAGCCTGTTTCATTCCCCTTGACTGGAGCCACACTTGAAACAGAGTAGACCAAAAATGTCAGTGATTGGCATGATGTTGCCATTTTATTTGTAGGCTTCCTTTACAGCGTAATGACTCACTAATTGAATTCCCTTTTAAATGTTTAACCTAAATGTGTCCCCGAGGGACAAGGCAAGGTGCTGGTATGTGGGGGTGCCAAGACCAGAGCTGACCAGTAGGTGGGGTATGGAAGGCGGAGCATGAGCCAGCCAATGCTGCATGCCCACCACAGGGCAGGTGCCGGCCCCTGAATATCACTTCGCTAGCCTCGTCTATCACACAGTGGAGCCCACCCCTCCACCGGAGGGCTGTCTGAGTCCTCCTCAGGAACCTGGCGGACCAAGCATTGAGGCAGTAGCTGCAGTAACCCATCTCTGTTTCCACAGAGTGCAGCTGTGCTGAGTTACGACACTGACAGTGCATCCAGCATCTGTGTGAGGATGACGTTATTGTCCCACCATTAAGAACCCTTCCCTCCCCATGCATTGAGGTCATGCATTGCCTGAGATATTTAGAAGTTTAAATTATAACTTCAAAACACTCCGACTTTTGTCCCATTTGAAAAAGGATTTCCGGCCCAGCCTTGCCTCGACGTTCCCTTTGGCTAAAATCCATGCTGAATAAATTAATGCTGAGGACTTTTTAAACACTATGAAAGGCGATTCCTTTGTCTTACACACCCACATGCACATTCTTGCCAAGAAGAATGAGGGAGCAGAGCTTGCTGACAGTAATTACAGGCCGTACACACATCAGGAGACAGGAACGCCATTATCATTACGGACAAAAGGAGGTTTTTCAGAGCTGGGACAAAACCAAGAAGCATGGGGACGTCACAGAGAGACCTTAGACTTTTGTTGGGAAAAGACAAAGTGTGACAGCCCTTGAGAATCCGCTGGGAACATGGCAGGGTGAGTCAGAATGACAGGAAGTGTCAGACCTCGCTGAACTTTGAGTCAAAGCCGCTAAACTCTAACGTTCTTCAGGAGGAGCTTTGGCACATCAAACCCAGTGGTGGAAAGACGCCATCTAGTTGGTGGAAAACTGGCTGAAGAATGGCCCAGAATGTTCTAATCCTTCTAGAAAAAGAGAAATCCCACATATCAGCAGGAATGGGAACACTGGTATCCTGGCAAAGTAGTATCTGCTGCTGTAAAATGGGTCCCTCTTCAAGTTGATCAGTCACAGAGAAGATAAACAATTTTTAAAAACTGTTGGTTAATTGGAGACTTGTCAGTGGGTGGGTCACAGGCTACAGTAGCTGCTGCATTAGCGGACCTGCCGAGTTTGGCTGCAGGACAGGAAGAATATCATGAAATAAAGTCTTGCACAGTATATTGATGAGATCAACCCAAGATGCTATGTGATTTCACAATGAAATCAGTTCTACCCAGAACCCTGGAGCTCCATTGCACGCTGTGTTGAGCATGTAGAGTGTGAAAGGTCATGAATGCCATGATTTACGTGCTATTTCCTCCCTTTTGAGGATGATTCCCAAATTCTTGCCCGACAACTACAGGATCTCATTGGGATAATTTACAAGGTCCTGTTTTAGTTTCCCGGAAACATAAAGCTAGGCACAATACTTTTAATCTTAGCCTGGAATCAAACAGCATCCCCTACAGGACAACGTGGGGAGAGCGCTTTAACAGTCAACAGTCTGCACAAATATACCCAAAGGCTTTTTAAGGGCCTGAGGCCTCTGTGGTCACACTCTGTTCCTTAGTCTGTACTCATGCCGCCTGTTCATTTAACGCCCACTGCTTTCATTCCCTCCCATCTCCGAATCCTTCTGCCGGGTGCCCTGGGAAAGAGCATCAGCAGGATAACGGAGGAATTCAAAGGCAAACGCATCGCCATTTGATGACAGATCCAATCTCCGGCTCTCTGCACATCCCGAAAAGCAACCAATTAACAGACTGGGGCTGAATCAGCGATTTGATTGGCTCATAACAAAGGCTGATTCGCCTGCTGATTGCCGAGGAGCGCAGAAATGGGTGTCTGTTTGATGGGAAGAGGGAGCCTGATTGTCACGTCCGTTTCCATATGTCCCGGGTCTTTGACGTGCTGGCCAGAGGGACTAACCAGGACTCGTTCGATACCAGCCAGGTGACACGCAGCCCTGACTATGGGTGCAAGGCAGAGAGCAACCCAGTATGGGGTGCCAACACATTGCAGGGCACTCATATTACTCACATACACACATTCACACCTATGGAGATGTTAGCAATTCACCATAACATGTTTTTTGGGCTGTGTGGGGGGGGGGGGGGGGTGCATGGGCGATGACATGGAACAGAAGACCAGCATACCTAATCTAACACCTCCCCCCCACCCCCCATTGCTGTTGCTTCACCACCTCACACATCCCCGTCAAGTGACTGAGTCCTTCCCCTGAGGGGCCACACCACATGTGACTTTTCAGAATGCCCTCCCTGTGTGTTCATTAAAGCAGGTGCTGCTTCTTGGTGTCACCGCGTTGGTGTGAATGTGAGATAATGGGTGTGTGAGTTCAGGGTTCCCCCATTGTCTGCTGCTCTCCGGATGAGATGAAAGCTAATATAATAAATTGCACAGCCGTATTTGTAACATAGCTCTGCTAATATGCCTTTAATCCACCTCATTCCTTCTCCTGCCTCTTTTTGTTTTGCATTACATTTTAGTTACAGCCCACAGGGGGCTGTTTTGCAGCAATGGGCTGTCTTAGCTCTGGGTTCCATCCCAGTAACACAGCACCTAAGCTGCCTTTTCACGAGTTACGCTCCCCATCACTGCGGAAAACAATAAACTAACCACGCCTCAGCTTTTCCTCAGTGGGAGCCAATGCCGGGACCACGCCCTCAGTGTCCTGACAAGGCCATGCCACGCCCTCAGTAGCCAGTTAGGACGATGCCCTCAGTGTCCCGTTAGGGCATGCCAGACCCTCAGTGGCCAGCCGGGACCGCGCCCTCAGTGTCCTGCTGGGGCAATTCCATGCACTCAGTGGTTGGCCAGGGTCATGCCCTGACCATGTTAATTGGTCTCCCAGATGTGCTGTTAGTGGGAATAGAGTTTGGCTGTGTGTCTTGGGCTGAGGCTCCAGTGATGCATCTGCTTGGATTTTCCCATATTTTTATCTGTGGAAGCCTAAACCTGGATGCAGAACAGCCCAGAAGGTTATGATTCTACTAGAATAAGAGAAATGCCACTTATCAGCAAGATTAAATCTTGGATAAGTTATATGGTTAACTGCCTGTTCCTCTTTCTCAAATGGGTTTTGATTAGGGTTAGGCTTAGGGGTGCCTTTTGGGTTAGAGGTAAAGTTAGGATTAGAGTTAAGTGGGGTCTTATCCTTGGGTTTGATTCAAGGGCCTCTCTGAGCCAGTCAGCAGCCTCCATAAGAAGGGCAAGGCCTAGGATCCTGTTGGGCTGACGTTCTTGGTTCCCTCAGCGCTCGTCAATGGTAAAAGGGCCTCTGTCACAGATGGTGTGGGTGGGGAGACCCTGGTACAATTTAAATTTCATTTTATCATGCAGGCAGCCTTTTGGACAGCAAGCGAATGTTGATGAGGCCCTGAGGTCAGCACACTTATTTCATTACCTGACATCTAATCACAGAGGACCAGGTTTTAGCTGGATATTAGCCAAAACCACCTTGCACTTGCAGTCGTAGTTCTGATGACATATCCTGAGAAACATTCTGGGACCAATTTGTATGTTGAGTTTCACGTTAAGGACCTCTGGAGAATCAAAGTAGAGTGTTTTTTTTCCTGTTTGTGGACTTAATCGTGTATATGTTGCTCAACATTGAGATATAAGGTTTGTGACGCTCTGATGACCTGTTGTCCTTCCCAGTTGCACTGAAACTTATGCTGAGCTGCATCATGCTGCTAGAACTGGAAGAAGTCGGGATCCTGTTAACCATTTTGGCTCGGATATCAGTTTGTTGGAGCTGGAATGATATTTCTGCTGATACTATAGTCTGGCTCACTGCTCCCGCTCATCAGCGTCTCATTCAGACAAGGAAAGAAAAAGGCAGAGAGGATGAAAAAGGAAATATTAACATCCTTTTCCTCACAATGTCATTGCACAGCGGCAGACAGTGATATTTGCTGGTGTCGTGAAACTGGGAACAAGAACAGTGATGAATTATTCAAATCGCCCTTCGGTTAGTCAGGTACCCATCGAGCCACAGATCAAACAGATCCCGTGTTTCCAAGACCCCGAGACACTGAGGTGAGGAAGATGAGAGGGAGAGGAGCACAACGACAGGTCCCTGGCACATTAACAAAGAAAAATGCAGCGGAGGGGGTGCCAGTGTGCCCGCAGGCTGAGCCAGAATCCGCTGCCACAGCTCTGATCATAGCTGCCCCGCGAATCCCATAGGGATACAAGGGCAGGGGAACGGAACGGATCCAGCGGGTTTTTCCGGAAAGATCCACGGCGGAGGTTTTCCAGGGGTCTGCTACAAGGTGAAGAGGAGGTTTATGGTCGCAGAGTGGGAGGGGGGGCAGTACAGATTTCCCACTAAGTCTTTCCTGTTCACTAAGTCTGTCCACCAGGAAGAGAACAGAATGCCCAGTATCAGTCAAGAAATTGACATTGTCCTCAGGAAATGATCACAATCAGTTACCGATCACAAGCCACCCCCCCCCCCCCCCGACTGCTGCAATGTGGGGCTCAGTTTCACCTCCTGGTATTTTTAAACCACTGTGACTCACATAAGGCCGAGCTCTGCATCTAAAGGTACAGGAGCCGTTATCTGCCCCCATGATGAAATTTATGGACCGGCAGCCTGTGGGCCTCCAGCTCAGGCCCCCAAACTGTTTGGGAGGGGTAGGTCGGTCTAATGGCCACAGCGGGAGGAAATTATCTGTGAACCTAACAGGTCGCTCTCGCCATTGCAGATGAAAGCCATCCCGTGTCCCTGGAAACTGGCAATACATTTTCACAGCCCTGCCCCCCATCAGGTTGTCAGGACTTAGGTTACCTCATTTTTGATTCATATCTTACCAGGGAACAGAGGAGACTTAATTATAACTGTCGTATTTAACGGGGACGGGGCAGGCGTGGAGGATCATTATCACCTACCCCTCCCGGAGAAGCTTGGCCTGGACTGGAATGAGGGGACTTCTAATGATATGTAAAATGGAGGTGGGGGTGTGTCTCTGTGAGGTAGAAGTCAGGAGGGTCAAGAGCAGGTGTTTTACAAATAACACCCACCGCTGACCTGGCGCTTGAGTCGCCCGTCAAAGCACCGCTGCGGTGGGGATTATTAAAACATGCTGCTAAGTCTCATTTCTTTCTCTCCCCCGTGACCTTGACTGGCACGAGAAGCTGGAAGATGGAATGACGGATTTTCCATAAAGTCCGAGGCCATAGAAACGACGCGATTATGTGGACGAAAGCAGATCATAGGTTCAGAGCATAAAATATGTGTTGTAATAGCACATTATAATGGGGGTTCTGTTATAATACCCTGTAATACCTCGATCTAAGTAGAGAGCTTCACAAAGCCACATTAACACCAAAGAGTGACTCTACGGACAACTCCTCTCCAGTGTCTTTGTTTTCTGCAGCAAGCCCTTGGATTTTTCCTTCTATGTCCCCGGCTGGCTCCAGGATCGACAGGCATCTCTGCATGAACCTGTTCTCTAGGGGGCGCTCTACTGATGTCTTGCCGTATGGAATGGTCATACCGGGAGCAATGGGAGGAGGATGATAAATAGGGTCATTTAATAGAAAATATATAACCTGGGATTGACATGTTTTCTCCTGTCTGGACCTAAAGACAGTTGCATACAGCAAGCATTTATTTGATACGTGTCATGACCTACTCATTCGCTCCTCCTGTGTGCCACACCCCCCTTGTTACCTCGTGTGTCACCCCAATTGTATTCACCTGTTTCCTGTTAAGTTCTACCAGTCTTGTGTATTTTAGTCCACGTCTGAGTCAGTCCCGTAGATCCAGCATTACACACATTTCAGTGTGTCTGGATGCACCACTGTGGAGCAGCATACTAGGCAGTTCAGTGGTGCTGCTCATCCCATAGCAAAGAGTGCTGCATTTGTCAAGGTATAATACCTTACGGTAGGGTTCACTAATTCTGGGTTCAGCTAATTACCAGGTTTAGTAGGTGTGTCTGAGCTGGGAGATCTGCAAACTTCCTCTCCGGGGCTGGTAATCGGGATCCCTGCCTAACTTAACTGCCACTATACTTATGGTTATAACGGACATGGTGATCGAAGGGCTTGTGCTCTTGTTTCTGTTAAATGACAGACGCTTTCTTTTTTTGTAAGAAGGCTGCGACATGCAGTGATTCTGCTCTCCCCTCAGCACTTTGTTGTCTTGCACATGTGCTGGAGCAGCTTTAACTGTGAGCCTGAGGAGCTGCAAGGGCACAGTGGTGGCTCTAAGGCTAGGGATCTGTGCCAGCTACTCAAAGGTTACTTGTCCAAGTCCTGTGAATGCCCAGAGTAATTCTTCTCCGTCGGGCCCTTGTGCAAGGCTCTTAACCTGTAATTGCTTTGTCCTGGGTGTGATGTTGATTTACGTCAAACCCTATAAGGAGGTCTTCCAGCTTACAGGTAACTGGTGGCAGGATTGGCACTCCAGCCACTGGAAAAAAACTCACACTGGTCCCTTTGGACTAGTATATTGCTGAGGTACCGGCTGCTGCATGGCTGCACTCAGGTTCTCATCCCCGAGGTGGTTTATCATGTGGTGGGTGTGCCAATGCACTGTAATCAGTACATGGTCCTTACCTCGGAGAGAATGAAGAATAAGGAAGGGGAAATCCATAGGGATGTGTGAGGATGAGGCTGCAGAAGCTTTTTCAGACACTCCCGGGAATTACTTCATTTTCCTCTCTCATTAATTCTGAAAACAGCCAACTGATTATAGGGGTCATTGAGGCATGGTACACGGGGCTGCGACTCCCCGCCAGCGATTGGCCATAATATACAAACTGGAGTCTGATTGGCTGCCACCCCCATGGATTCTTTCAGTGGAAGGCTTGGGTAAAACAGAAAAAAAACCTCTTAAGGGATATTAAAAGTTTGTCTTTCCGTCATGCTAATTAGCGACCCTAATTAAAAACGGGAGCACATGACAAATCGCAGAGGGAGTCAACGTCCCACGTCTTTGAATCATCGTCCCTTTATAGACTGAGATGGAATCACACAGAAACATATTTGGTCAAAAGTGACCAATTACAGGGCGGCTAGTTCACAGTGTGGTACAGATCGAATGAGATTTGTCCTGAAAGTATCCCACTCACCACTGTTAACATGAGCATCTTACTGCTTCCCAGGACCTACAGAGATATGGGCTATGAACTGAAAGTGGATCTTATAAAGCACAGACATGTGCCTTTGATTTGTGGTCTGATTTTTTTTTGGGGGGGGGGGGATATCACCTGTATTCGCAAGTATACTATGGTAACAGTTGTAGGACTCACTATTTCCTCTCATACCTATATTTGTCCTGACTCAGACGGACTCCCTGATGCAGACACACTCCCTCATGCAGAGGAACTGACTGACGCAGACTCACTCCCTGATGCAGACTCACTCCCTCATGCAGACACACTCCCTCATGCAGAGGAACTGACTGATGCAGACTCACTCCCTGATGCACACACACTCCCTGACGCAGACTCACTCCTTCATGCAGATTCACTCCCTCATGCAGACGCACTCCTTGATACAGACTCACGTCCTGATGTAGACACACTCCCTGATACAGACACACTCACTCATGCAGACTCACTCCATCATGCAGACGCACTGACTGACGCAGACTCACTCCTTCATGCAGACTCACCCCCTCATGCAGATGCACTCTCTGACACAGACTCACCACCCTAATGCAGACTCACTCCCTGATGCAGACGCACTTCCTGACACAGACTCACTCCTTCATACAGAGGCATTGACTGACACAGACTCACTCCTTCATGCATACTCACTCCCTCATGCAGAGGTACTGCCTGACGCAGACTCGCTCCCTCATGCAGACACACTCCCTGACACAGACTCCCTCCATCATGCAAACGCACTCTCTGACGCAGACAGACTCCCTAACACAGACTCACTCCTTCATGCAGACACACTCCCTGACACAGACTCACTCCTTCATGCAGACTCACTCCCTCATGCAGATGCACTCCCTGATGCAGACACACTACATGATGCAGACTCACTCCCTCATGCAGACGCACTCCCTCATGCAGACGCACTCCCTGACACATACTAACTCTCTGACACAGACTCACTCCCTAATTGAAGTTCTGCTTCAACCAAAAGTTGCAATGGGTAGATTTTTGCATTTGCTTAATACAAAACTCTTTGTTTTTATGTGATTTTCTAGCACTGATTCTCCTTTATATTTAACTGAAATTTTGGCTGGACACAAAACAGTCTTTTTTTTTTTTGCGCGTTTTCTGTTTTCTTCTAGTCTGAGCAGTATGGTGCAAATCATTTTTTCTCTGATGCCCTTGACTCGTCTGATTTTGTTTTGTCACCCTCCTTGTCTGTCTCTCTCTGCATTTCACAAAACAAATACAAAGGTCTTTATAAAGTAATGTTTCCTCTATCCAGCAGCTGCAGTCACAGTGGGTCGCAGATGTGGATGTGTGCAGCAGACTGGGAGCCTGGGCAGTTGCTAGGCGATAAAGAAAGTGTTTGTATTTTGGGATGGCCCTATTTTGACCCCGCAGAGCTGTGGCCGCAGCTTGAAGCATTAGCATGTTAGCATGGGGTTTTTCCACTGGGAAGATTATGGATCTCTGGAAGGATGTCACTGCCAGGGAAGCATGCATGGATGCCCAGGTCCAGGAGACGATGACATCAGTGTCGGGGGGGTTCAGCAGCCAGCCGCTGAGATCATGGTGCAGGAACCTGACAGCTGTTACAACAACCTGTTAGGCAGCTTCACGTCATGGCTGAGGAATGGGTCAGGCTGGAAGATACGGGCTTTCTGACTAGCCAGATCACTCACAGAGTCAGACAGATACAGACAGACAGACAGACAGACAGACAGAAAGACAGACAGACAGTCATACACAGAGAGATACAGTTACAGACAGACATACAGACAGACAGAAAGACACAGACAGAGAGTCAGATACAGAGACATACAGGCAGACTAACAGACAGACACAGATACAGAAAGACAGGCACATAGACAGATATAGAAAGTGACAGACAGACATACAGACAGATACAGACAGACATAGACAGATGCCGACAGATATACACAGGCAGACACAGAGACACAGACAGACAGACAGACACAAACAGACACACAGACAAATACAGACACCCACTCCTGAACACCCACTCTAGTTATTTTGGTTTTTTAATCCTCTCTTTCAGATGAAGGTGTTCATGGCCCTGTGACATTTCACTATAGGTTGTACAATTTTGCACTGAAATATACTTGATATACTTGTTTAAAAAACCTAAACCATGTGACTCGAAGGATCTTCATGCAGCTGCAGCTCCTGATTGAGTCACTCCTGTGGACAGACCTCCTAAACGTGACCTGCAGAAGTCCTTGCCATGTCCTCCTCCCTTGTCTAAACCTCTCTGAAAGGCCCCTGACCATGTGACGGCCAGCTGATTGCCCCCATCCATGGGAAGGCCAGTGTCATGTTTCCATGGTGGCGCTGGGGCTGGTCAATTGGCAACATGATATAGTCAGCAGCTGGTGCTCATTTAATGGTCCGTTTTACTGGGTTGCTTTATGCTCTCTGGTACCGCTGCATGAAATGAGGTGCAGAGGACCCATCTCAATGACGGCCTCCCTGGCCAGCAGCGGATTAAAAGCATGGTGAGAAGCTACTGGGATGTATATGGTAAGTATGCCCCATCCATCTTTTTCAGTATGGGGTCATGTGGTGTACAGTAATTATGTACACTCTAATGCATAATATATACATATAGTCATTTATTTGAAAAAATCTATAATCGTATTCAGTTAACGGCGCCCCCTACCTCTTAGGAGGTGCTCCAGCTTCACTACTATCCTGTCCCTGTTAAATTGTGGTTCATTTTATCGTACCATTGCACACTATATACATTGAGTCATAATCTATATTTAACAGGGATTGTGCCTTGTGCTACACACGCTCCACACAACAACGCTGGCGTACAGTTATCTTCTTCCCCAGATCTCATCATCCACCAACCCCCCCTAGAAACGGACCACTGTGTCACGGCACTGCAATGCACCATGGGATTGCCATGCTAAATCGTCTGTTTAATCTCCCCAGTGGGGATACGGCTGGATTGATGGCTGAAATAAAGTCGCAACAAGCCAAGGCACACTCTCGCTATCCTCCATGGGTGCCGCTGTCTCCCGGGCAACTGAGGGGCTGGGGGGGGGCTAGCAGTCCATCTCCAAAAAATATTGCCACATGAAATCGGAACAGAGGGGGTCCATTCCAGCAGCGACAACATGTTGCCCTGCGGAAAAATTAACAAATGAAATTGGATGCTGGAATACAAAGTGGCGATGTCCGGTTTGGGGAGTGTCATCTGGTGGCGTGGGCGTGGGACACTGATATGGGTGACAGCCCAGCTGAGAAACGTCTTGAGCAGCTGAAAGGATAAAGGGGCCTGTAAACACATAATAAAAATGAGGTGGTTGCTGTCATGTCTTTGGGTGATGTGGATCTATGGCCGTGACGGTCATTCAAGGGCGTCAGAGCAGGACTGGAAGAAAAGGAGTGTCCGCCAGCAGGAGGCACTCTCTGTGAACCTGAAACCCTCTTCTTCTCCTTATGTCAGGATGAATAATTAGCCAGAGGGATGGCCCATTATGGCTGGATCATCACTGCTGGGGGCTCATATGGGAGAAAGGTTCCTAGATCAGAGGTCACGGTGCTGCCCTGCTGATCCATCACCACTCAAGAAGGAGCAAGGCTGGGCCACTCTCTGTTTGTTTACGCCATGTCTCCTGGCGACAGACCCCGTCACACGATAGAGCCTCTCCACTGGCCAGACAGGTATAATCAAAGGCTGAGTCACCAGATCAACTAGATGCTGCACCTTAGAACCCAAACCAGCATCTTGCTGAAATAAACATACAGTAACTGTTTGTTCCACCTTAATTTTACTTTTCTAAATCAGTCAGAGCCAACTATTTCACCCTGTAATCATTTGACTCCTGCTCCTTCTTTGTCACCTCTTTGATGACATTAAAAGAGAAAAAGACAAGACTTTGATTTCCATTTGTGGGTGGGACTACTGGCTGCTGTCAATCACTGTCCGGTTTAGCCCATTGGGAGCCAAGGAAGCAGCCAATGGGAGATGGAATAAGGAGCAGGTGACTGACATCACATGACAGACCCACCCTGCTCTGGAAGCTCCTTTGCTCTCACCCACACACTCCCAGCTCTGTTAATTACCAAGCCCCTCTCCCTCGAAGATGGCTCATTAAGGAGCTGTTCAGTCCCCCACATGCAGTCGTCCAATAAAAAGTATCATCGAGAACAATGGGCACCAGGGGCCGTCATGGATTCTTCTCAGTCCTCAGGTGGGAGTGATCAATGATTTTAATTTGGACAAGCTGACGCATGACTTAGCGGCTCTGCCTGAAAGAAGCGCTAATGAGGGCCTGGATGGAGGGCGTCCGCTGGCCGGTCGATTCCGTGCCGCGTGCTTAACGGGGCATGTGTGCATCTCTATTGGCTGGATGGCTGAGTGCGAGATCTCATGGAGGGGGGCGTCCCTCCGGCGAGA
>JAODKF010000089.1:23700183-23728503 GCA_026779585.1 Mormyrus proboscirostris
CCGGGCAACTTAGCTCCTGGGATCATTGGAACACGCAAACCCCTCCACCACGATAAGGTGTCGGCTCCAGGAGAGGCAATAAAATATTCTTGATAAAAAAAAATTCTTATGTCATACACTTCATGTTCATATCTCAGAGCTGGTATTATGCTTAAACTGTACAAATTATGATATCTCTTTGGCGATTTTGGGTGATCTGATTTAAAAGCGATTAATGAGTCTTACACACACACTGATTTGTAATATGTAATGATATCTGGCTTAGACCACGGTTGGTGTGAAATCCATGTCCATCACCAGTATTTTAGGTCTTCCATGTATTTGTGGGCCCAGTAAACGAGGGCCGACCAAATAAACAGACCCCTCCCCACTCGCCAAAACAGACAGAAGATGCCACAAGTATGATCTCTGTTTGGTCTGTACTGATAAATACCCTTGGCTCCTTTGCAGTGAGCAGAGGCCCGTGATTGACAAGGGGGATGGAGGCAGCTCAACAGTCAGTTGAACCTCCCATGACTGTCAGGGTTCGTGTCCTGGGTCCCTGGGCAGCAAAGCCAGGCCACTGCAGAAATCAGCCAGGGATAGCCTCAGAGGTAACCTCCAGCTCGCCCTGGGCACCGTATTTCAACTGCTGTAGCCACCTAGCAGCAGGTCACTCTGTGTGTAGATGGGACCATTTTTTAGCAATAGTGATAGCATTAATGATAGCGATAGCATTAACGATAGTAATAGCATTAACAATAGTGATAGCATTAATGATTGTGATAGCATTAATGATAGCCAAAGCATTAATGATAGCCGTAGCCTTAGCAATAGCATTACCATGCCATTTGTGCCATTCTAGCTTGTGAGGATTCAATACACTTGGTAGCACTGCTCCTGATTCACGGGCTGCCACCGACTTTGGGCCATTTCTGTACCACTGAAGCTCCAGGATGTGACAGCGATGCTCCTGGACTGCAGCGGGGATGAAAAGCCATATATTAAACAGCCCCCATCTCCACTGACGCTTTTAAAATGCATTGACGGCAAAGGATGCATCTTTTCTGGCTGGGTCATCAATGACAGTTGTTTATTTCATGCTGCTGATCCTAAGTTGGTCAAATGGAAAACGGAAATCTATATTACTTTGGTGACATTCACAGATCTCTTGAACATTAGGTTGGTGGTTTGCTTTGGAAAAGCAAGCAACTCCTTGGGCTGCCACAGCCCGTGACATGTTGGCCGAACCTGCAATAATAAGCTTACGAAGTACCACATTATTGATGACATCACACACAGGATCACCATTATGATTGCTGCAGTCGTTAATTAACCTCAGAAGAGGCTCCTGCTCCTTGAAAGACACCCCCTGCTTTTATGACGGGCCGCGTTTCTTCTGTCATCGGACGCTTTGGCAGATCAGGGGTTAAAGAC
Source organism: Mormyrus proboscirostris (assembly GCA_026779585.1). Taxonomy (NCBI): domain Eukaryota; kingdom Metazoa; phylum Chordata; class Actinopteri; order Osteoglossiformes; family Mormyridae; genus Mormyrus; species Mormyrus proboscirostris. Next base: position 23,701,600 of record JAODKF010000089.1, read on the forward strand.
AATGTAATTTCTCACAAGACATAAATTCCAGAGAGTCTGACTCGCCTAAAATTCTTTTTTTAACTACAATAATCCATTATCATGAAATGGAGAGGTAATTTGATTTTTTTTTTCTCTTGCTATCTCTCTTGCTAAAGTATTTGCTTCAAAGACCATGTCAGTACCTCCCTGCTCCAATGCCAAAGGCATTCTGACTCCAGTTTAACCCAGACCCAGTGCTCCCTAGGGGAAAGACGTCACTGGCCTGTCAACAAACCACTCTCTTCCACCACACCCCATTGATCAAGCCACCTGACATAGAGGGACTTCCTCTATTTCTGATGTCTCACAGTATAGCCATACTGTAACCATGGCGACTGCATTAGCCCTGCTATCAGTCCCATAATCCTATCTTCCACACATACTGTCACAACAATCCAGGTATCCTACATCACTTAACCTTCTGAAAAAGCCGGACAGATCTCATAATCCTCAAATGTATCAGTTCACAAGCACATATATTAAACGCAAGTAATAAAAAGCAATGAATGAAATTTTGGACAGAAGAACACTTAATTGCATTCATATGTAGTTTCTTGTAGAATTATTATAGAAAGTGTAAATCTGATTCATGACGAAAGCATTTGTCAGGCAACGTGCTAAGATGCCCCATGTCCATTCTGTTGCATTTGCATGTCAACACCAGCCAGAATCCTCTGGGAAACAGGCGACTTACAAAATGTAATGAATTTTCTAGAGTGCCCACAAATCATCTGTCAACCAGAACTAAGGTGCAGACAGAATGTTTCATCTAAACATGGACACGGCCCCATGAAAACATGAGGGGCAGGTGAGCGAGAAGAGGACATTGGGGTCAAAGGTCAGGGCTTGCCCCTACTGTTATTGAACAAGTGTTCAAGGTTACCTGAAAATGACGGCCTTGGGGGTGCAGGAGAGTTCTCACCATGTCCTTCTTTGCCTGCAGAATATAACACAGACAGTTGTGCAGTGATAGATGGTTTCAGCCTATTGTATTCAAACATCCTTCAGCAGGGGACCACAGGTCCTCACTGAAAGAGACTAACAGGACAACACTCATTAACCAGGTGCAGTCCACTGTTTGTATTCCCAAGGCCTGAGTTAGCATGAGAAGCGAGAAATAAGATGACTGAGTTAGCATGAGAAAAGTAAGATTAATGCTAGTGGAGAGGTAGTTAGGGAGGTCTGAATTACTGTGTGAGGTAGAGAAGGAGGTCAGGATCACTTAAAGGGGAGGTAGTTAGGGAGGTCTGAATTACTGTGTGAGGTCTGGTGGGCCCATCCAGTGGGGGCCATGGAGCAGGCCCGCTGACTTCCTGTTGGCTGCTATTTCTGCACCCCTGGTACCACCCAGCCACAAGTCTGCAGAGGGGAAGACAAGTCAGACATGAAGATCCTGTGGAAGGCTTGGGGGGGGGGATCCATTACAGCGGAAGGAGGAGTGCCTACTGTCAAAGGGAGGACGAGGTGATCCTATGCGCCTTCAGCAGGACGCCACAAACAAAGTGGGACTGGCCACCGAGCCAGTGTGCAGGGAGGGGGACCACAGTAAGTCACGGACCTCCAGCACCATACCAGCTCTATCAAAGACCAGGGAGGGGGACCACAGTAAGTCACGGACCTCCAGCACCTTACCAGCTCTATCAAAGACCCGCACTGGAGTCTGAAGGGGGCCGAGGGCACGAGGCTGAAGAAGAGCCCCTCATTAAGCGTCACCTTTATACATTTTGTGACTCAGAGATTTTGAATATGCTCCATCCATCCATCCATCTGCCAACTGCTTATCAGCTATGGAAGACGCAGGGGATGAGTCACGGGGGCACCCTGGGCACATTCCCACACTATTGCCAATTTGGAGCCAACTTTTTGCCATTTTTTAGTAAGATGTTCAGTTTTCTAAATGGAAACAAGCAACTAAACAACCTTGCATAATCCATCTCGGTGCAAACACTGCAGGTGCAGCTCTTGGTGGGCGGTTTGCTTATGAAGAATGATTATGCACCATCCACCAAGGGCTGCCTCTGCTCGAAACAATGCATTTCAGTGAGAACAGACATTACTATCCCTACCCTGAACCTCCCACACAAACATGTCAATCCTCTTCCAACTGTGCTTACTCTAAAGGGACTATAGAGGAATACAAAGTTAGGTCATTTTATTTACAGCTGTGGCGGTAAAAATTAAGTGACCACTCTATATTTTTCAACAGCATTTTTAAATCCTGGCTTAATCGTGGTTCTGTTAGCAGAAGGCTACACTGAGCAGCAGGTTGCTTCCAGGTTCAAAATTTGTAAGACCCCAGTACATTAAAATAAGGTGAAGCAGGAGACACTGGGAACGACCAGAAAAAGGCCAGGCAAAGGGAGGAAGCAACATTCTAATACTAGAGATGACCGTTAACTTATCTGACTGTTTCTCATGAATCGTAGGATGACATCAAGTGACCTTCGAAAGGAATGAGAAACATTGAGTTCATATCAGGCTCCTAGAAGCAGGACTGAAGTGGCATAAAGCAAGGAAGAAGCCCTTCATTAATGAGAAACAGAGAAGATCCAGGCTGCAGTTTGCAAAAAATAAAAGTAATGTATATTATTCACAGACGCGCACCCATAAATTGAGTAATGAAAGAAACAAGGAATTGTACTTTGGTCTCTTGTTTTTTTCTGCAGCTGTATATGTGGTTCAGCAGGGCCTCATGTCCTGGCTACATTATTTATTGACATTTCACATTAAAATGTTTCATTTAATACCATATTGATTGTTGTGCTGTGAATGTATGTATATATGCATGTATGTTTGCACATTAATATCATTACGAAGGCTGCTAGAAAATTTTGCTGTACTTGTGCAAAGTACAAGCACAATGACTATTAGAAATCCTTTTATCTTTTTTATCCTTTACATTCCAGACTATAATTTAATCTATATATAGAAACTTATTCCCCTTATTTGCTGGACTGGGAGCCACTTTTGACCTCTGGCCATGAATCCTTTATTTGCAGAACCAACTGATGAACAGCTCAACATGATTCTGATAGGAAAATAGCTTCAATGGTATCACATTCTAATCTGAACTTGTTTAATGGTAACTAAATTACACTCTAATGCCCTAATTGCACATGATCAGCTTTGTCGGAACTGTGTGGGTCAGCTTCACGAAACAGACCTTAATTGTACCATGTTCTAGCAGACCAGTGCTGTAAAGCATGCATGCAACTGCAGCTGGAAGATCACCCCTTTCCATCTCTTTTATGAGACACAAGAGGATTGTCCAAGCTAACCACAATATCCACTTGGAAAACAGATGTTCAGCGAGAATAATAGTCACAGAATTCCTGTGAGGAGTAAGCCGGAGCGACGCGACTTCAGCCCGAGACCCAATAGAGATATTGGAGAAATTTTGGAGCTGAAAATAAAGACAGCAGATAAGCTTCATTACAGCTCCGCTTTCAGGCCGGCTGCTTTAAGCCAAACCTGCATCCAATCCCGCACAGAGTGAGCTGCATGCTGCCTGTAAAGTGATCCCATCTTCTCTCTCTTGGCCCCTGTCTGCGCAGACAGGCACCACAGACGCAAGACAGGGCTATCGAGTTTACAGGCTCAGACAGTGCTCACAGACGGGGAGGAGGGACCCTTCCTGGAGCTCTATATTTGGACTTTTGGTTTTGTGAAGCCAATACGGCTGTAGTTATTCAGAGATGTTCTCCATAGATCCCTCCTCAGGACAGCTTGGCTACCTACCCTTTGGCTTAAATACAGTACCAGTCAAAAGGCCGGACACGCCAAGCCACCGACAAAGGAGAGTGATCACATTGCATCACATGACCAGGCCACCTCACCTAAACACAGTAGAAATGGTGCTGGAGGAGTTTGACCAGAGAGTGAAGTAAAAGCGGCCAATGAGTGCTCAGCATATGTGGGACCTCCTTCAGGACAGCTGGAGAAGCATCCCAGGAGGCCGCTTCCTGAGACTGACGTAGAGGAGACAGTAGGTCAGCCAGTCCCCGGAGCAACTGGGGTTAATTAAGGGTCTTGCTCATTGGTGGGTCACTCTGTCAACCCAGGCATTCGAACTGGCAGCCTTCTGAGTCCCAACCCGCAGAGCTGCCCCCCTCCCCAAAATAAATTCTTTTTATTTTTTATTCTTTTTTGTTCGGTGCATATTTCCATGATCATTATTTTAAAGTTTTGATGTCTTTAGAATTATTGTAAAATGTAGAGAATAGTACAATTAACCATTCTATATGCATGTATGTCCAAACCTTTGACTGGTACTGTACTTTCCAGTCCAAGACAAAAAACTATAAACTGAATCATTAATTCAACCATAACATCCAGTGGTAGGCATGAAGCACATGGTACTTCCCAAACTATTGAAGCATCTTCTTCTGCCTGTGTACAGCAATCCCTCCAGCAGTGTAACACCGGCTCACTCACCTGCCATTTCTCCTGAGCCGGACCCGGCGCCGTGTGAGCGTGTGGTAGAATGTACCGAGCAGGCTCGTACGCGAACACCTGAGGTGAGGCCGTGTGGGGGTGCGGAAGCAGAGGGGGGCGGGACTTGCTCTTCAGGCTCCCCTAACCTTCAGGAGGCTCTTTTCTTTGTATCGCATCCCCAACCGGCACCCCCCCCACATACGTACACCCAGTGCCCCCCCCCTCCCATGCAGTACTGGTACAATATTCAGGCCCAACCTCAATTTAAAAAAGAAAATAGACGTGAATAGATATAAAAAATACTCAACAAGAAGTTCATGAGTGCGCCATGGAAGGTTCCGGAAACAAGCGTGAAGCTCCTCACATGAAGGTGAACGCTTGTACCAGGCTACTGGATGCAGCGTACGGATGCATCGTTCCGTCCCCAGGGCTCGGCAGAAGCGGAACCCCAGGGCACTCATAGCAATGTCTGGCAGAGTGGGACAGGGAGGGTTAGCACTTAGCGATGTAACTGCACACCGCCAGGGCTGGGGTTCCAATCCTGCCTCTCGCCTGCATCGTCTGCCTTGCGGTATCCCACTGTCCCATCCCTGTCCTGGTGCCCCTTTCATTTGTCGCAGCCTCCCAGATCACTGTGGCCCGTTCTGGGTGAGTGGCTACCCCATCTAAAATGACATTAGCAGAAAACCTGCTGAGGTGGCTGCTCTAGGTTCCCACAGCGATGGGATCTGATTGGGCCCAGGTCTAGCTTAAAAAACTTTTTTTTTTGGTAATTAAATAAGTACGAGGTCGTCGTTCCTCCAGTCTGCGGTCTATCTTCCTTGCTGTCTCAACGTGGGGCTCTGGGTACGCCAGGGAAGTTTGTCTTTTCTTTGACTTAGTGTCCCTTCAGGAAATTTGAGCCAGGCTTTGTTGCCATGCTTGCTGTGGGCAGGAATCTGCTTACTTTTCCATACAGCACAGGTACAAATACAAGTGAGGAAAAACAAGAATGTCTCCCGGTGATGCCAGAGGTTGCTAAAACATTTTTCAGATGTAGGCTCTATCTTTCCATCCATCCATCCATCCATCCATCCATCCATCCATCAATCCATCCATCCATCCATCCACCTAACAGTCACCCTGCATCCTCTCAGAAAGCATGAGGAAGAAGGATGTTTTTTTGGGATGTTCCCTGCCTTGTGCCCGTGGGCTACAGGATAGGCTCCAGTCCCCCCACAACCCAGCACAGGACACGTAGGAATATACGATGGTTGAATGATGGGTGGTTGGATCTGACTACCTTCTGACTGCAGGGAGCTGTGTATTTACTGAGGAAATGGGGGTGTTTTGTGGACACCCAGTAACCTTTTGCCTCTCTGGGTCCACCCCAGAGTTTTCATCCCCTCCCCGGGTTTGTGCAAGATTCCTGCAGGAGTGCCAGTTTCCTCTTGCTGTCCAAAAACGCGCCTCTGCGATTCGACGCCTCCAAAGTGCCCGCGGTGAAGGAGCCAGCTCTGGCAATCGACTGGCGGCTCGCTGTGATGCTGAAGCCTTCATGGAGTATGGATGTACAGTAAGCCCCACGCACAATCATCACTGCGGACCCTGACGGCTTCATCAGCCAGGCAGCACACAGCCCTCTGGCTACTCTCTCCCCCCACCTCCTTATCGCTCCTCCTTTGCCCTCCATCTCTTCCTCTGCATCTCTCTTAAGAAGAATCTAGGAGAACAGATGCCTGCTAGGGACCTTAATCCTGACTGGTAGATTATGTTCAGTTGGCAGTGGTAAGTAGACTGCTAGCGAATCACCCCCCCCCCCCCTCCACCCCAGGTCGGAGGAAGTGAATTCCAGGATTTTTATAAAACTTTTCCCCACCCCATGTATGAAACAGAAACTGAAAGATGCTGGTCTCTCAAAAGCATCAGCCCTCCAACAGTTTATTTGCTTAAGCAATGGGATATGGCGTCCCAGGAAACGCAACAGGAAGCGGCGGCAGTGAGGGGGGGCGGGACGGTTGGCACACCGCTAATTAGCCTCTTCCACTGACAGAAGGGGATGCAGAGGCTCGTCCATAAGCGCTGGTCTCCACAGCGATCGTTGGTTGACAGAGTTTCAGTTGCTCCTGAAAGTGACTCTTACATCAGTACCAGCCTGTAATTTCCTGCTCGTACCCTTTTACGCGGTCATGGCAGACATTCAGGATAAGTGACTTTGCCAGGGGGCAGTAACATTCACACAAGGGGTCCTCTCCACTCAGAGGTTCACTTCCTTAAATGTTACTCATTACATTTCTGCAGTAGGTACTGGGACCTGTAGGAGAGACACAACCACAATGTCCCACACCTCCTAGTTAATGAGCATCGATGTCTGTTTTATTTATCAGACACTGCTTATCCAAAATGACATATGTTTTTTGAGATATTAGGATCAGACAGTCCTTGGAGCAATTTGGGGTTAAGAGCTTTGCTTAGGGGCCCAATCACTGTGCCGTCCCAGGGATGTGAACTAGCAACCGTCCAATGCCAGGCACAGCTCTCTATCGATCTGCCTTGATTCTCCTTTGTATCAGCTCTCTCTGTGGGTTTTGGGCATCCAGTACCTTGAGGGTCGACCAAGGAAGGAGGATGCTGCCACCAGCAGAGGACCCCCCCCCCCACACAATGCCCAGAGCCTCCTGTCAGGTCTGCATATCGTCAGCACATCATATAAGAAAGATCTCGTACAAAAACAAGGACCAGCAACCAGGGGAAAACCTCAAAACGGCAGACCGGAGCATCGAAGTCGGAGTTGTATTATTAAAACGGTGCAGTATATAAGCAGGAACGCTGAGATGGGCCAGAGAGTCGACCCGTGGGCAGTACGGTGGCTTACTGGATAGCATTACACCATCAGGCATGAGGATATTATCCTCAGTCTAATTTCTGCTCCCCCCCCCCAGTCCTATCTGTATGTTTGTGGAATTACTGCATATTCTTGGATTGCACATATTTCCTTCTATAGCCCAAAAACATGGAGGCCCTGTGGAGGAAAGGCCCCCCCTTCAGGCTGCCCTCTGCATTGTCACTCCCTGCTTCTTTAGAAAGACTCAGGTAAGCTCTATGGACAGATGGACAGATTTTATGCTCCATTGAATCCCGATACACATTATAGTGTGGATATTCCCTCAGTGGCCACAGAAAGTGATGAAGTTTGGAAGCAGCATAAATATATTGAAAGAATTATCTAGTGATGAATCAGATGATCATGATATAGTTTTTAAAATGGATTTCCAGTCATACCAGCAGACCTGCTGGAATTGTTTCTTCAGATCATTAGATAAGTCTGGCCACGCTGTGGCAGGTGCTCAATGCAGTAAATGGCTTAGAACATTTTATGCCAAAACACATTCAAAGCTAAAACAAAAAGAGGAAATGTGTGTATGAGCGGCATTAAACATTACAGAAACATTGTATGTATAGTACTGTGCAAAAGTCTTAGGCAGTCGAAAAAAGGTTAAAGTTATTTATCTAAATATCAAGAGAATATCTGAGATTTAACATTACAACAAATGCAAATCAACAGTAACCCAATAAAAATAAACAAGAATTTCTTCTATTCTCCAAAACAATCACTGACATCTTCCAAAACCCATTGGGCACCCCAGCCATTCCAGGTATTTGTTACTTTTCACCACCAGCTAACTTAATTCATGAACTTAATTAGTGAAATAACTTCATACGTACTGTATCAGTTATCCAAATATAGTGTGCTAGAGGTCGAGTCAAAAAAATACATGGATGTATTGGATCGATGCTGCAAACACCGGAGTGACTTTCAGAGGCTCGGAAATGGCTAAGCTGACACACGTTGACAGACATAATGTCATAGTTTTGCACTAACGTACAGATCATTACATCTTCTTTGACTGTCTAAGACTATACTGTATGAAGTTTCCAACAAATGCAGGACGGTATACTTAGTAAAAACAGCACAGGCTTTCATTTAACACACAAAAACAGAGTCCTTTAAAGTGGGTATAGATTACAGGCCAGTGTCAGTTATTTTGGTATATTCTCACAGGCTCTATAATTGTGCCCATATATGGGATAGGAGCTGAACACGGGCCCAGCCCTGGAGGTACGAACAATGTGACATTAAAACGCCAGACAGGCCCAAAGACTAAACAGCGGCTACCGATTCTCAGGCGAATATCAGGATGGTGTGTTGGTGGGTCAGGCCGGACGGGGTATATGGGAGGGGGGGGGGGTAGGGTTACATAAAGCAGAGATGGAGAGTCATGACCCCGAAGCACAGGGGACGCCGAGACACGCCGAGATAGTCATCTCGCAGACAGGAAAGGGGGGATCTGGAACCTCCAGCCAGTCATCTAGCCCCAAGGTCACAGGGGAGTCAGGCCACAGCCCCCAGCCTCCGAGGCCGCCGTCAGCATGACCGAGGCGTGCAGATTCCCGTGGAGACATATCGAGCCGTTGACGTCTAGCTGACCACACCTTCTGAACACGTGACGCTCCTTTGCATTCCACTGCGCTCCTACGGGCCGCGTGTCCACTCTGCGTTACTCTACATTTACATTTATTTGTTTAATATACACTTTTATCTAAAGTGATTTACGTTTGAAAAAGCAGGGCTAGACAGTCCCTGGAGCAAATGGGGCATACGGGCTTTGCTAAGGGGCCCAACAGCGACTCGAGATGCTTTTCCACTACACCAGGTACCATGCGTTTGGTACTCTGAGAAAGTACCCAAAGTTCAATACTTCGAGGTGCTGCTTTTCCACTGCTGTAAAAACTGGTACCGGCGCCAAATGACATCATAACACAAGGCAGGGTATTTTATACTGAAATCGAAAAATGACTGTAGTATCTTATAGGGCTGGTCAATGTGCAATATTAATACCAACATCGTATGTTACTGTATTCACTTGCAATTTGTACACCGTTAGTCAACTATATCAAAATAAGCCTTTTTCTTGCTTTCAGTTCTGGACGGACATTATGGCACGGGGGTTAAAGTTTCACTGAAATATTTTCACTGTCATATGAAAAAAACTTATCAGGTATTGCAATTTTAATTATTATTCCTTTAATAGATTATCTAATATAAGTTTAAAATCAAGTTTCAAGTTTACCTTTGCTGCAATTGCATGAATGCTGCATGCGTTCTCCGAGACAATCATAATAATTTTCATTCTTTCTGTTTAAATCAGTCCTGGACAGGTTTGTGACAAATTTATAAACTCGCTTTCTTGTTTTATAACAACATCACATCGGTAGAGCAGCACACATATAACATTTTAAATAAAATGCTTTTAAAATTTTTTGTTTCGTGCCATCCTGATCTTTTTGTTGTATCTGTTCCTCTGACCAGATCGCAAATTTTTTTTTTAGTTTGTTTTTCATTGTTTTCTGAGCTCATAACTGTTTTTAAGGTGGCGTTTATATTATATTTCAGAGGCAGGCTATTTGCATAACCAATCGATAAAGAAAGTGTTTCAAGTCCCAACCCAAAGTACTGAAGGTGCCGTACCAAAAGTACCGCATTTGGTGCAGTGGAAAGCACCCTCTGTTGAACCCTGGGATTCAAACCAGCAACATTCTGATGACAGACACAGCATCATAACCGCCCCCTCACACACTGTGTGACAGAGCGAAACCGAAGCATAAGCACAATCTCTGTGTCGACACCCGGCTCAGGGACACAACGTGACATATCCAGGGTGAATTTACAACACCTAATTTATACTGAAAATGTGTATTAATCATGTACAACTGCTAAGAACAGGTACGATAATCCATAATCACCACTGTTTTTGCCATTACACCCAGCTCATTGATGGGGCTCCTCTCCCAGCCCACACCCACATGACTAAAGTCCCTAGTCCAGTATTTCCACAGTAGCATAACTCCACAGAGGTGACCTCTCAGTATCGCTGACAAGTTGTCAGCGCCAAAAGCTGGGTCTTCTGATACAAATAGCAGAATGCTATGAGGAATCTGGGTCCAGCTTTAAGTGTAGGGGGGGAAGCTGTCAGAACGAGGGTTGGGGTGACTTCAAGAGTAGGAACCCAACAAAATGAGAGCGAGGTGCCTTCAGACCCAAGAAATGATTTACGGTAACTGATCGCCGTCCTTGTTGTTCTGCAAATAAAGGATCACAGTAAGAAGACCATTGCATGACAGACAACCAGATACACGGCAGTCACCTGATCACTCTTTTACAGAACAATCCAGAACAAAGTCTGCAAGTGAGATGCCCAGTCAGCTAGCTTGGTGTTTCTTCTGTCAGTACGTTTACATGCATTGCTAAGTCAAGCTGCGGTTATAGCTTGACTACACCATTTAATCGGACCACCGTCCTTGTCCGAGTGTACATGCATGGGAGGGGAATCAATTTATTGACTGAAGTATGTCCCGTTCTTCCACAATAAGTGGTGATATGGCTCCTTTTAGCTTGTTAGTATTGGACTTTTTCCAGTTGACCTATTATGAGACTGATGTAAAAAAATAATAAAATTAATAAAAATAGATGCATGGACAAATTAACACAAGCTTTAATTGCGACCTAGTCGGAAGACCAGATACAAGATCAGGATAGCATAACAAGAAATAAAGTATTTTGTATAATATACTATGACTGCATGGTACTGGAAATTTTTCAAATTTTGTTATAACAAATATTGAGGTATTTATGAAACAAAAAGGAGTTCAACTTAAATTTCTCACAAACCTGTCTAGAAGTGATTTAAACAGCAAAGATGAAAATGATTATGATTTTCTCGGAGAACATGTGCAGCGCTCATGCAAAAGCAGCGGGGGTAAACTTTAAACTGATTTTTAAAAATATACTTGAAAATCTTGAAAAGGAATAATCATTAAAACTGCAAAGCATGCTAGATTTTGTTTCCTATGACAGAGTAATGTTGTGATGGCATTCAGCGCCAGTAACAGTATCACGCTCATGGAAAACCAACACCTTGAAGTACCGTACTTTTTGGTACTTTCTTGAAGTACTAAAAGTATGGCACCTGTTGCGGTGGGAAAGCACTCTTTATTTGAGCGGTGAATTGGACAGCTTTACAGCGCTGTATATTTCATACGTGCTGTGCGTCCTCTGCTATGTTCTGTGCTCCTTCTGTTAATTCCAGGTTGAAGCCCGAGGGTGGGGGGGGGGACCTGTAGAGCATGCACAAAGCGCCTAGCCCAGTTTGCGTCCGACTGAAAGTATACATGCAGTAAATCGACTCCCAATTGTATTATCTGGGCGTCCTAGTCCAAGTGGGTGTCAGACTGAGGCTTTGTTCTAGAGTCAGTAGGTCCCTGAGTAAGTCTGTTTACCTGGTCCATAAGCTATAAGATCCATGGCGTAGGAAGCTGGGAGCTTGTCTGCACCAGAGGAATGAGACGAAGACAGATATTCAGAGTTAGCTGGGCCCTGCTGTTGGCGGACTTAGTCCAGGCTTGGGTTGACAGCTCAGGGGTAGACGTGTCTTGCCAGCCGCCACGTGTTTCTGCACTTTCATTATTATGATTTCTGACTGTGTGTGTGAACCTGAGGGTGTTTTTTTGCAGCAGCAGACGATGCTGGGATGTGGAAGCGTTCTTCATCCTGTCGTTTGGGGGCCGAGCGCCACACACCCGCTGAATGCCAGGGACACATAGAAAAGGGGAAAAAACACAAATCAAGATATTCTCAACAGATAGTGTCAGCAGAAGTGCTTTGTCTGAGCAACCCTCATGCCGTTTGAGGCTGGTCTGAGCTCCTGAAACCCGGTCAATAAATCAATAGGATCCCAGATGTACTAAAGGACTCCAGAGAGGCTCAGGGATAACGGCAGACAGAAAGCAGATGCCAGAGCCCAGGCAGAGTCCGCTGCGTCCATTACCCACATTACGGCACCACAGGAATCCATAGTGCTCATGCTTAGGCACCATAATGGCCACGGCGACCAAGGTTAATACAGCTGCCATTAAATACGCGTGTGATTTACTGTGATCGCATGCTGATCATAACACTCCCAATGAATCGTAAATTGATCCATCACAAGTATCGATCTGTCCAGTGTTTACAGACACATAACTTTGCCATGAGCTCAGATCTCCAAGACTTACTTAAGTTATGATCGTCTGTATACATTTAGTTAAATGTTAATAATTACTCTTTGGGAATACTTGATGGACCAGACAGCAGAAAAGTGGACACGGTAAAGAGCAGATATGATGAATAGCTCAGGAGTTGTATGCTTCCGGCGTGATTCCCAGTCCGGCTAGGGCGTGCTTCTGCTCTGTGTACTCGGGAGATATCGATTTCTCAGTTCCACCCCTGGGGGGCGCTCATTCATATTCCTGCTCAGCCCAAAAACAAACATAGATGAGATCCCATGCGGGTCAGACCCATCTCATTTGTCACGGGCTGTGACATGTTGACTTAAGACTTGACATTTTTCAGACCCACAGATGAAAACATTACACAGTCTAATTATATCATTATTAGTATAATTATTCTGTTATCCCACAGCAAACATTGCAGTATCATAGCTTCAGCATTCACTGCTACAACAGATCCTTCTCTTCTGCTAGTTGATGCTACAACATTCTATGTAAGTTTGCCTTGTTTTCTACTTCACCACCCGCTGGCCAGCATCTGTCTATGTCACGTAAACCCCCTTCCCAAATTCATTTGAGGGTGAAGATAGACTACTTTTTCCGAGAATACCTATGTGTGTCCATGTGGTGGTTGACTCCCGGTCAACCTCGACTTGGTATCTTTCAATCTGCCCCCCCCCCCCCCACCCATTTGGGTCAGTCCACGGTCACCCGCCACATCTCCCCACAATTATGTGCTTGCTGAACCCTGTCTAGCATCAAGACCAGGACCTGTGTTTTGGCTACTGATATATTTAGGCGTAAATCACAGAGAGCAGAGTCCCATCAGTCGGAGGTGATGACTGAAAAGCTCTGTTCCATGTGCCACTGTTGCGAGAAAAGAGCACAGAAAGTGAAGCAGGGTCCTGTAGATGGCAGTTCAGCATTGGAAAGAGCAGCATTTATTTTAATAATGTTTCGTGGTGGGTTTGTGTTTTGCACCGCATGTCAAATGGACACTTCGGAGGACGGGGTCTGGATCAGATACCCAGAATCCCCAGGTGCAGGCATGGAAAAAAGAACAGCCGTAGGGAGCAGAAGACAGAAAAACATAAAAACGTCTAAGCAATGGCATGTTTCTAGATCATTCCGGGTGATTGTGTTCCGCGTGGACGTTCATGTGAAGCCACTGAACATTAATGTAATGTCACAGCGTGGGAATAGTGTTTTGTCTGCCAGTTGACAACCCCTTGCCCTAAAACGACCCCGGGGGGGCATGGGGGGATTTGTGGGGTCAGGATAGCCTGACTTGGCGTGACAGAGTCCCGCAGCTGTGCATGAGATCAAATCACCGGAAAGTCTGACCAATCAGAGGAAGGTCACTCCTGCCTTTCTGCATGAAAGAGGGATGGTGAAAGGCAATACTCTCGAGAATGGATAAAACGATAATAAACTTGAAGAGGGCAGATCAGAGATCATCGTTACTTCCAGCAAAGCATTCTTAGATGGCTCAGTCAGACCCGTCACTGTTTATAGTGAATTTACATTTTACCATGATGAAAAACAAGCTGAGGTCCATAATCATCTTTGGTAAACCAACAGAAAATCCTGCCGATCAAAGGCAAAAGGGGTAATTTCCCAGCCTCTCCGTCAGAGCCCGGCAGTGTGTGTGTGTCTACATCCCATAAACACAACATCTCTGAAGGACAAAACATAGAGGCACATCTGAGGCTGGCCAGGCCCCAGGGCTTCATCTCCCAGCAAACACCCAGTGTAATGGTGTACTGCTGCCATAAATCTCCGTGATGAACACGGGGTCCTGTCACGCTGGCCTCTGGAACGGCCCCAGCTCCGCTGAGGACCAAACAGAGCTCCAGCCTCCCACATGTGCGGCCCCCTGACCCCAGCGGCAGGACTGCCAGCAGACAGCCTGCGCTGGGTTGCACAGGGACTAGCAATGCATCTTCTCTAAGGCCTGGAGATGCACTGCGCCTAGTTACAACGTGGGAGGATCAGCAGCAGGATGCAGGTAGGGAGAGAGCTCCCTGACACTCCTCCAGCTTCAAGCCTGGAGCCCCCGCACAGCTCACCGGCTGCCTCGACGCCCAGCCGGGTTTATCCTCATTCTACCGGATCACCCGCAGCCCAGCGACAGATCCGTGCCTTTAAATATCCATCTCTCCCCCCGCGTCTCCTCTCTTCTTCTCCTCAGGTGTCTCCTTTGCTTATCTCCTCTTGGGCGATGGTCGGACACATGCGGCAGGCTCAGGGTGATTTACTTACTATTTTTACGCCCCACTTTGGCAGGTGGCCGACTCGCCCAGGCGTACGCAGGGGCACGGTCGCTCGGATTAGTGTGTGATCGGCTGGTCTCTCCCTCGACAGGCTGCGGGCTGCATGTCCCGGGGGGGGGCGCACAGTGCTGCGGCTCCCCACTCGCGATTATCCTCTGTTATCTCGCTGTGATGCTGGAAGGGCCTTAATGATGCCGGAAAGGCCCTAATGAGTGACGGCTGCTGTGGAGCGGGTACAGGAGGGACCCTGGGGGGAAGGGGAGGGGGGGGGGGGCGAGGAAGGCTGCCTGCCTCGCTCAGTGTGCCGAATCCGGGCCGGGGTCATGGGGCACACTGCAGAGCTGAGGCCGGCGGTAAGCCCGCACGCACCGAACCGATGCTGAGGATGACAAACAGGGCCTCATGCTTATAAGAGCGTTGTGTAGCGAGACACCGGCGCTCACAATCATCGCCGTGACGATGCGTAGGGAGAGGCCTGGTCCGGAAGGTTGTCCTGCCAGCATGCCCACCAGGTGCATATACAGGGGTCCACAGGGGCGCCAGCCCTAGCTGAAAGCTGATTGGCCCACAGAGTGTCCCTTCTTCGCCTCAAAACACGTCATTGGTTAACGGCAAGGTTGGCCCCTGTATGAATTATGACCCCTCTTCTGGTCCCTGCCTTAAAAAATCCTAGAATTGTACTTCCCACCGTTACATAACTGCCCCAACTGCCCCACGAAGGAGACGTGGGAACGAGGAAGGGTGACTCTCCGGACCACTCTCACGCCTCCCAGATCCTACCATCCCCCTCGCTGACCTGCATGGTGAGGACGGGGACTGCAAAGGGACGTTTATGTGACCTCTGACCTGATGCTGCGTCTGTGTTCATCCTCAGCGGTTCCATATCTGGGAAGGTGACAGGCATATAAAAGGCCATTCTTAGCGTCAGCCAGTTGAGTGACAGTGGAGCAGGCCGATCAGCTTTCACAGGGGACCAGTGACTCTGTGGCCTCGCTCCTGGACACATCCCCTGGTCTGTTGTATGGGTGAAAGACACCGTGCCTGCAATGACCTGTTAGCTCTCCGTGCCAGATGGAGGCGTCGTGCAAGCTGTCCAGCAGGGAAGAATTACAAGAGAAGAGTCATAAATAAAAAACAAGGCGAGTCGTATTTTAATACTCTGTAATCTCTGCCTTGGCAGTGACCTGACGAATCATGGGATTATCCCTGGAACCTGAGGCCGGGAGGTGAACATGAACATTATTTATCCTTTAGTGACGGGAGAACAGCCATCTATCACCACCGGGTGGCGTTACTAAATCCCATTTTAGGGGGTGTAGCTAACATGTAGCATCCCCCCCAACCGGGGTAAGAGTCATATAAGGCCCCTGCATTGTGCCCAGCATCCTGGGTTTTGAACTTGGTCTCCATGGAGACACTGAATGTAAATGACATCACCCTGTGGCATTCTGGGAAAGGGGGTGGTATTTCTAGAATAAAACTGGCTATCCTACCACACTATCCCCGGTTTAAGAAATACACTTTCTTCCAACTGGGCTACAGAGTGGCCATTTTGGCTGCTATTTAAAAAATGACAGAGTGACCCCTTGTTCTTTCCAAAATAAACTCTCTCGGACCCTCCTCGTCAGTCTGCTCGGGCTAATGACCTGTGACCCGCCAGCTTAAGATGCTTCACATTTTTCAGCATCTATCCAGGCAGGTGTATAGGGTGGCCGGCTACTACGGCGGAACTGGGTCAGCTAAAACACCCATCTGATCCCCCAAAACCATACCAGTTTATCTGGTACCAGACGAAGTGTGCAATTCCAATGTAGGATTCTTCCCGGATTCTGTTATTGCCCTCTGACGGTTAGCACTGCCAAGGCACAAAGCAAGTGTCATCCCCTCTGCCGGCTGGGAAAGCCTCCAGCCATGAATCAGACCCACCCAGAGCATCTAGGTGCAGCTGCTGAGTGATGTCATTGAACATGGCAGGCAGAGGAGTAGCTATGCGGATGGAGTCAAAGACACCTGCAGGACAACTACCTGCTTGATAGGTATGTGACACTCCCATCTTCGGTCTCTGAGGGCCCCTGCAAGCCCATCCTCTTTATCCATTTATCTACAAGTCACCAGGAAATTACCTCAGCGTTTATGGAATCTCCACTACACACCTGGCCAATGACATATAGACAGGCGCTTCACAGCAGAATAACAAATTTCGATCAGTTTGGCCAAGCTGGTAGACCCTTCTGGAGTCATAGTTCCTGACACTCAAATAGGCAATAAACATCAGCTCTGAAGATGTCGTCAGGTGGCTGAGGTCACGGCCGCTTAGGCAGTGAAGATGGCGTCCATGGACAAAACTGCCTCGTTCAGTGGTCTCCTGCCAGCTCTCGAGAATGCGATGGATCCAGGTGTGCCGTGAGAGCCAGGGGTTATTTGAGGCTTAACTGAGGAAACCTGCAGAACTGATCAAGCCCCCGGCTACTGATTCCAGATGCTGTGCATTCAGGAGGATTGATTACGGATGTAAGGGCAGCTTTTGGGCATGTCGGGGTGGCTCTGAACACCGCAGGACTTGCCGCCAAGTCATTGTTTAATGCTGAAATGAAATAAGCAGGGCTTGGCTTCCATTCACACGGGGGCTTATGGGGGTTCATCGTAAACCCCAATGCTTGTGGACACGTGTGTTCAGCAAACACGCAAGCCAGGTCATTTATAAAGGTTTCCCAGTCGTATCTCTCATTTAATGTAATGCATCTGGTAAACATCTCAACTGTGAGCTCCTGATTTAACTCTGTCTATCTGTCGTCTTCCTGCAGCGTGAATAGCGATATATAGATATATATATGTATATGATGGTGCCTCGAAAATCAAGAAAAAGAAGAGAAACTCCCAGACCGGTGCTTATGTCCTTTAATATCAGCTCTGCTGTGCTGGATATTTTTCTAATCTAATAGTTTTTCTCACTTGTTCCAGTACAAGCCAACTGAAATAGACAATTTACCTCAAAGTTAGCCCACATTGAGGTTTATTACCTATAACTTTTACTGTCCATGGCATCATTCTACATACAGACGTTTGTCTGTTAGTGGCCAAATCAAATTACAACAGACTGAAGTCGACCAGACTGAATAACATCATCGCAAACAACCTGAAACCCTCCTTGAACTGATTGAGCACTTGTTTCACACCAAATATTTATGCCAACGAAACTACAGTATATGCAGGGATCTAGGCTCAAATGCTGTCCAGCTTATACGATACATAGTCATGTGACATCATCATGTGACATCTTATCATCTTGGTCATGCAGGGTTGATGCGGAATGTAACGTTTAGGCCTCTGATACATGGAAATCATCATCTCATTGCCCCTCAGACATTACCATGCAACATAACATCTTCATTCACAATGTGTGCAAGTACCTGACAAGACTTTACCATCCTTAACTCTCTCTCTCTGTTGCTCGCTCTCTCTCTCTCTCTCTCTCTCTCTCTCTCCCTTTCTCCTTCAAGCTGCTAAATCTGATGGAGAACTGGGGCATATTGATGAAGAACATCTAATTTCATACCCTCTCAGGGGACATGTCTTCAGGCTCCTCCCTATCCGCATAAATGATTGCTGGATATGATAGGAATCCCGTGCCCGTGATGCTAATCCACACACAAGCTCGCCGGGAAGGCATCCAAAAGGCTAACAAGTGTTTCTCATATTAATATAAATGCAGACTGTGCCTCTTTGACGATCGAGTTTGCATAAAGATCTGGCCCGCCAGGTGCCTTTTTAGTTACAGGTTGGATGATCAGCGTCTCTGTGTGATGGAAATAGGGCCCTTCGCGGTGTGCAGTCTCCCTGTACCGGCCAGGTCTCAGCACTCCCTTCTTGCACGCTGAAAGTGTGGATAGGCTGGAGGGAGGACGAGCTCCTCCGGGAACCGAGCCCATCTGGATCGCACCATCATGAGTTGCGCTTGGGTGCTCCACCCGCTGCCTCTGGCCTGTGGGTGGCGCTGTAAGGGCACTCTGGGGACATGCCCACAAATGGAGAATTACTGCTCCAGATGTCGTTCTTCGTGCTTCAGATACAAACGTGGAAAAAAACAAAAGGGATTAAAGTGGAATACTAATGCGGACTGCGTCATATCTATACTGACAATTTACAGACAGATAACTCCGGTTTTGCCACAGCCTGAGACATGAAGCAATAAAAGCTTTTTGCTTGATGTGGATCTCTGTGTTCATTCACTTTCATATTGCTGGATGCTTCTGCAAAGTCACAGGAAATCACCAAACCACGGCCCCCGTTGATGTGGAGGTCTTACTATGTTTGCCTGGAAGGCATCTTACTGAGATGCGGTCAGCCAGCTCCTGGATGGACCATGGCAGGGAAATGATGCTGTCCTGCATAGCACATTTCATGGCTGTGACATGCTTCCAGAGTGTATGGGTTAAGTGAAGACCAAATTAAGTGAAGACCACATAATGCATGGCATACTGGCTAACTGAAAGTGACTTTTGACAAAGCTAACAGTTCCTTGTTGGATTACATGAGGACTGAGCAAGGGCGTACTTACTATAAGGCAACTAGAGGCCCCACAAAGACAGAATTTCCAAAAGTTACATTGAAGCATATAACGTAATATGATCATATAAATGATAGCGACATGTATGTTATTTGCATTTTTAGCTGTAATGGACTATTCTACTCTGAGACTTTGCAATTCCCAGATTTCTTTAACTACTGGAGTGTACTGGTTGTTCAATGACAAGCGAATTGGCACAAAGTAACAAGAAGAAAGTGGCACAAACATACCAGACTAATGTTACATCACTCTTGTCTGATACTGTCTCGCTGGAGTGGTAGACAACTTGTGAACAGAAGTTGATAGAACATAATTAAATGAATGTATGCAAAAAAACCAAGACTAACCTTTGCAGAGGGAATAAACGACTTAAATTTGGCCAATCTGTCCTATGGTCCGATACCCCCTGCCCCCATCAGCAAATTTTACTGACAGCATTCCTGCCCCCACCCTGATTGGTAAGCTTTACCAATGACTCAAAAATGACAAAAAATGGACTGAGTTTCAGCTTTTCAATCACATTGACTAGCTGGCATAACTAGCTGAAGTTTTTGGGCAAATGTGAATTTGATTCCTGCAGTGGTATTGACCAGACCCTGAGCAGGCTTATCTACGCAGACCATCACCCTACCAGATTCACAACAAGTGTAAGACAGAAGGCTGTGGGGTCACAACCCAGACA
Source organism: Mormyrus proboscirostris (assembly GCA_026779585.1). Lineage (NCBI taxonomy): Eukaryota > Metazoa > Chordata > Actinopteri > Osteoglossiformes > Mormyridae > Mormyrus > Mormyrus proboscirostris. The sequence continues at coordinate 23,721,662 of JAODKF010000089.1, forward strand.
AAAAACCATGTCAGTCTATCCTTCGTTTTTGTTCTTGCTTTCACAAAAATATACTCCAGATCCCCCCACCCTCAATATGAGGGGGAAGAGCAAAGCGGAGAACTAGGGTGAAGGGAGCACAGCTACCCCCTCTCCCCCACCTCCCAGCAGCCTCACACCCTAAGCGGGTGGATAGCAGGAGAAGGAAGTGAGCATGGCGCCACCTGCTGCTGCCATAATGTCCACGGCATATGCAGATCAACGTGAGCCAAAGCGCATGGAGCCACTCCCCAGCCATGCCTCGCAGTGTGACGTCCTCAAGGCCAGCTTGATGAGAATCCAAGATTTAACAAGAATCCAAGAATGCTGTTCTTCGCTCTTCTGTGTTTCCGTACCGTCCTCCACATGGAGGCGTGGAGTCATTCTCCAGCATTTCAGTGATTGATTTCTTCATGCGATGTTTATCAATGGCGCTAACAAGCTCTGCTTGAGACAGCTGCAGCACCGGCCCCACCTCCATCTACCTCACCTTCCGCAAGGTGGTCTCCCCAGGGCCGATTGCATCCGCTTTGTGAGGTGTTACGAAATTGTAACAGGCCAGGCAGCATTTGCTTTGTGCAGTGTTATGAAATTGTAACAGGGCTGATATCATTCTCTTTGTGAGGTATTACGAAACTGTAACAGGACTCACAGCATTCGCTTTGTGCGGTGTTATGAAACTGTAACAGGGCCGGTAGTATTCGCTTTATGTGCTGATCCGAATCTGTAATAGGGCGGATAACATTCGCATTATGTGCTGATCTGAAACAACCACCCACTCCAAATCTGTAAGGTACTTTCTTTGAAAGGGAAGGACTTTCATTTTATAGCCCCAAACTCTGAGACACTTTTAATAGCCATCTATGAAGAAATGGACTCTCGGGACCCAACAGAAGCTTTGTGACATTGGGCTTTCGGGCATTGACAAGTTCCTGATACGTTCTGGAATGTCTCAGCTAAAAACAATATCTTATCAACAAAACCTCATGACAGAACAGCTCCTTGGTCCTCCTAATCCTATTGTGTACCTGCTGGCCTCGTCTCCGTGTTCTCAGACTCCAAACTATTTGTGGAGTTACTACTTCTATTCTCTCACTCCTACAAATGTAGCTGTACTGAAATTTAATAATGGTGTGCTCTGTAAAATCTCTGGAATATAAATTCCATCAATCTTCCCTAGGGGGTGGATGGATTTGCTATTCTTTGCACCATCTTGGGCTAACGGCCGTACTGGAGCCTTCGGAATGAATTCCATTGTGTCCAAAAATCTGGAGACAACTTGACACTGGTGGTATGATGAAAGCGCAATGAATCTTGCACATAAGAGAGTTTTCCAACGAGTAGGTGAATGTGATTGGATTATAACTGCCGTAAATTTTTCCTCTCATTTTTTCGTATTGGGGAGAAGAGCCCAAGTCGGTAACGGTCATATGTGAATCCTGGATTTCTGGGACATTGCTTCAGGGTGGGAAGCAGCAGGATATATCTCCCTGTCAGCACATATCCTGAAGAAGCAAAATGTAACAGATGGGAGGACGCTTGCAGCCTATACCCCACACCTGCTAAATAGCAGGCTTCTCAATAGACACCCTTACCTGTCCTTGGCTTCCGCACATAAATCTCCTCAAAAGGCCCTCAAAATCGATAGCCGTTCCCAGAATGCACCAGTCCAGCCACTGTGGTTCGTAAGCACCCACCTGCTGCCGGTTTTCACATTAAAGGGAGTTAGGTGATGTTTCATGAGAGGAGACCAGGTGGGTGGAGGCCAAGACGAATCTGACTAATCGACAAGCAGACTGTAGGTCTCCTGGCAACAAAACCTTGTCAAGGCAACACACACGGCTTCCTGTCACACACATTCTAAGCTCAATAACCCAGAAACCAACTTTCTTGATAGTCAAAGCTGTCCCGTTGACACCCAATTTCCAGAGAGACGTCAAATGCCCTTGTGGAAAATGGTTTGGATAAAACTAGAGAAATACACACCCTTTTCTGGTATGGGCAATACCTTTCTGCATCTGTGTTTCTACAGTATGGCGTAGACTGGTAAAACTGGCTAGCGTCTTCTCAAAAAATTTCAGTTACGAATTGTGAAGACTATTCTTCCTGCAGTCACACCATGATGCAGAAGGGCTGAAAAACAATTTCAGATTTAAAGGCCACCCTCTTTTTTTTCTGCTGGAAGCCCAGGACATTGCCTGATGCCGATGTTATCTTTGGGTGGAGCCCAGATTGCTCCCCTGAGCTGACCTATCATAATGAGCCTTGCATGCCCTGCGTAGGATTATTTAGCGAGCAAATTTCTCATTGGCCCATGACTCCTTTCTCTCCAAGTACTGTGTAGTGAGCAATGAGTTTCAAGCACTAATTGACTATGTTTAAATTAATTTGTTATGCTCGTACTTATTTTCCAGAAATAAAACAGGGCTCTGTCTCTGCTTTTACATACTGTAAGGATAGGAGATAAGAATCTTATTTTGTAACATTCTTCATAATTACATATATCACCCTAGCTGCAATTCAATTAGAATGTTTCTTTCATAAAAAATGGGGAGATCAGGACGCCGTTGATCTTGATTCAGTTCATGCCTCAGAACTGGAAGTGGCTCCGTTTGTTTCTCGCTGGAGGGAAATCAAATGAGTTCACAGATTTTTAAGGATGGCCGCCAAGACCACCGAGCCGTTAAATTAATTTTCTGCGTTTCTCTGCCACTCCACTTGAGAACGACCTCCATCACCTTCCCATAGACATCGCCGTTGGTGACCCACTTTGCGGCAGATGTCACCGTTGCGACCACACCCCCAGCAATGGGGAGATCACCTGCGCGGTGATGGTGTAGCTCCACCCCAATGATGCAGTGAGATTTGTAATGCGAGTGGCATCGCAATCATCACGACAACACCAAGCTCCTCCTTCCATGTGTCGACACAACCGTCATTTATATAGAGTCGTGTGACCTGTATCTTTCACATTCTCCCTGTTATCTTCTAGCCTAATTCCTCCATCATCCGTCATTTGAAAAGCAAAAAATTCAAAGCTCAAAACACATGAACATGCCCCCTTAATTTTCCTTCTGAAATTTGACCTCTGACCCCTTGCCTGCCCTTGACCGGCTGCAATCAGCTTCGCCACTGATGCAGATGAGCTTTGGAGATGAAAGCCCCCTTTCCTTTCCACGCAATTAAATAGATAAGCACAATTAATCCGTCTGATTGCGTTTGATTGCAGTCTTTGTCACAAATAATATGTTTCCACAGATGTGTTTCTCCTCTAACCACAATCAGGCAATCTGAGACTACAGGACAGCAGTTGGGAACCATAACCTGGGAGGGGGGTGGGTTGCACTTGTAGAATGCGTGGGTCTTCACAGGACCTAGATGGACCAGAGAGAGCCATCTCTGATGTGGTAGAATGATGATCGATTCTATCCATCCAACTTCTAACTGCGTACCCTGAATAGTCGTTGGGACACTAACCTAGGTAGTACTGGGTACATGACTGGAGCACATATGATGGCGTGGGGGGGTTGGTGGCTCAGTAAGTCAGGACACTGCGTCTGTGCTCACGAATTTGCTGGTTCAGTCCTAGGGTCGACGTTTCATCATTGGGCACCTGAGCAAGGCCCTTAACCTCACATTGCTCCAGGGACACTTTGACCCTCCTTTGTTGAAGTACAAAAAAAATATTGTTTTGGATAAAAGCAATAGCTAAAATAATGAAAGTAAGTAAGCAGTAATACTCTATGGCAATTCAATGATAGCAGTTAGCCTGCCAACATGTGCTTGAACTGCTGGAGCACATGCAAATGCACATGGGGCGGGGAAGTGATTTCGACCCCCAGCTCTGCAGGTGCGATCCATCTTGCCACCTTGAATGATCAATTTGTCATGCAATATAGTACTTGCAGTAGTGGTAGGTGAGACTATGGCTGCCATGGTTACAGCCCAACTACGCATTCAGGTCAGGTGACTCTCAGTTGAGCGTTCAGCACCTGGATATTAGACCAGTAGGCTCCCAGCTCCAAGCCCCCTCAGCCGTTGAACCCGGCACTTCTCCGGTAAAAAATAGCATTTGAGTGTAACGCCGTAAACGACATTAACATCAGTGCCTGCCAGCCACAAATGAGGCTAATTATTCCGCTCTCATTGTGTGGGACCGGCGAAGTGCCCATTAGGAATGTGGATTTATTCCCAGCTAGTGTCAGCGGTACGCTAGCGCGGCACCCGCGAGCCAGCTCTCTGTCGGCAATGAGTCATGCCACCGCGTTGCCCGGGAGACTCGTAGCCAACCGGCACCACGGTACCAGTAATCAGTGTAATTAGCAGGACAGAGGATGTGAGTACTTCTGGTGTCTCAGAGTGTGCGCGTCTTTGCTGTTTCACATTGCGGCACTGCTGACCCTCGCGACATGATGATGGGGGGGGCCTCAGATCGCAGGGTGCAGGGGGAGCGGGTACTGCTGGGTTAATCGTTTCCTGGGAAATGCCTCCTGGACCAGACAGCAAGCCTCGATGTCGACTGAAAAGGTAGAGCTTCCAAGAGTGAAAGCAAAGGTGCGAGATGCAGGGCATGACATGGGGGGTGTGGGCGGGGCATAGGATGCAGGACCCTATTAGGGCGCATCAGTCCTAATCATGCACCTAATTAGCTAAAACATCAGCTATGACCTGACGTACCTGTATAAAGCCAAGGTTAAACTGACTGAAATATATACATCATTAAAATTCATTCGATCAGGACCATTTTTTGTATGCATTTAAAATTCAAGATAGACACACACTAATCACTAAAAGGAGACAGAAATGGTCTCAGCGCGAGGTTCCCGTACTCTTTCATTGTCATGAATAAAGGATTGTGCAGGTTATGGTTTGTTTAAGCGGTGCTTCATCTTAAACAAAAAATCAAAAGTGAGTCATGCTAATATGCTTGATATTATGAAAGTAATAAATTGTAATGTAAAATTAATTTATAGGTAATGAAAGCAGGACCGGCTATATAATGTCCTCAATTTACGCCCAGTCAAGTGTCTGTATGTACTGCAGGGGGGACGAGCTGGCAGATAGCTCCTTTTCCCGGAGCAGCCCACTGGCACTTGGTTGGATTATGAGGTAAAACGTGTTCTGGGTGTTTTTAGAGGATTATTAAAATGGGAACCTGACGACCTTCCATGCTGTTGCGTCTATCCGTGACGCTGTCTTATGGACATTCCTAGATCTTCTAGGGTTCACCGTGTCAGAAAACTGGACCCCACGAACCAGCTGTTACTTGCTGCGACATGGCTTGGGGGGTCCTCACTGGCCTGGCTGCTGCACGTTTGAGGTTTGGACCCCAAAGCCAAATGTCTCATGCAGTTTGGTTCAGGCCCACCCCCGTCAAGACTACCCCACTCCCCGCCCAAAGCTTTTTATCTAAGGCCAGGCACATGGCACAGGCTTATCATCACCCGCACCCCCACCCCCCCCAAGGAAGCTTCTCTTCCAGTCCCTCTCTGGAGGACGGTTGGGGGGGATTATCTGTCTGGCCAGTGACATAAATCACTGCGATGGGGGACCGATAAGGGGTATCTCGACAAACGAAACAAAGGGTGCCGTGTGGACCTCCTCTCCACTTTGTTTTGCTCCTCACAAAGTCATTACTTACTTCACATTCAGCCCCTGCTCTGAAGATGAAAAGTTTGGACCCATCCTGGGGCGATCGATTGAATCTGCACCTTAACCGCAGGCTGTATCTGCGATTCGTCGGATCAAAACGAAGAAAACTGGGGCTTTTCTGAACCCATCCCCATCCCACTCACAAAATTTACTGGCAACGCCCTGGCAGCTAGGAGCGTGGCGCAGCCCAGCGCTGCTCGGTGTCACATGGCAAAGGGGGCAGGGAGCCATGATCTCGTTTCCAAGACCTGACAGCTGCATCTCTGCATTCCCCAATCGACTCTCCAGTAGTCCTGTGGACAAGGTGGGTACTCAACTGGGACTCTGCAATGGTCTGTCCTTGTCCGCTGGCCATTTATAGACCCATAAATCCCATAAAATCCCAGAGAGTGAGGTCAAAAACCACTGGTTAGAGAGTCTGGTCCCTATGGGGACTGTAATTATGAGCTTCCTGAAGGGGTGTGGCCACAACAATCCCCCCCCCCCCAGTGTAAAGGTGCAGGAAGTATCCACAACAGATCCTGTTTGCATCACCTGCTAACACGCGTGCACACGCACACACACATGTTTGTAATTATATCTTTGGGGGGACCATCCGTTCATCTATATGGGCATAACCCCAATTACAACCCTGACGACCTTAACCCTACCCAGCCCTAACCTTAAGCATGAGTAACCAAAGTAAATATAAGATGTTTGGCATTTTTCGTTTTTTATTGCAGTCACGGAATTCTGCAAAACTGAGGGGACATTTCATCCCCACAATGGAGTGCATACCTGGACCACACGCACATACACACAGACACACACACACAGTAAAATTTTGATTTTGGAAAAAAGCAAGGTAAGCCCAGTGGCCCCCTTGTGGCCGGGATTGGGGGTGGGTGACAGGCTTTTTTTTTGACAGACCCCCAAATAAATGGGGGTGTCCTGCCCGCAATCCTAGGCATAATTTTAATGTGAGAAATGACAGTGAGCACCACATCAGCTGAAAAAGGCCCCTTGAGATATAAGAAGCTTTATCGCCTCCTGCAGACAGCAAGGGGTAAATGCATACATACTCAGGTGATATACAGCATGCAATACAGGTGACATGGGCAAGACGTCACCCAAGCTGGCAGAACTCGCTGCTCAGCTGCGCCTTACTGGGAGGTGGGGGCTCTGACCTGAGG
>JAODKF010000089.1:23736674-23763866 GCA_026779585.1 Mormyrus proboscirostris
GGGGAGGGGGGGGGGGGGCGCTGTTACTCGGTCTGAAAGCTATAATTGCATCAGGCTGCTGGGTTATGAAGGCAGAGGCTTGACAGCTGCAGGTTCTCGCCGCATGAGCCGGAGACAGCGACCTGCTGAGCCCACCCGCCGTGCTCAACAAGCAGAAGCGGTAGCCCCAGTGCAGTCCTCTAAGGAAGCGGGCCCAGGTGCAGCAGCTGCATCTTCACCTACTCAGGTAAGACATCTTCACCAACTAGGCCTGTGTGGCATTCTTCCCATATACTGCTAAATGTATTTAGCAAGGATATATACTGTATATATAATGTACTATACATATGCAATGAAATGTACATTTTTCAGTATATATGGGTTGGTGCCCGATCCTGGGTTGTTCCTTGCCTTGTGCCCGTAGCTCCGGGATAGACTCCGGACCCGCATGAGCCAGCATAAGACAAGAGGCTATGGAAAATAATGGATGGATTGAGTTTCCGATGTATATAAAAAACAACAGCTGAAATTTGGCGACTCATGTTTGGGGTCTTGCTGAGATAGCCCTGATCATCAGGTGCCCTAACAACTTCGGGAAGTGTGACTAAGGGTATGGATGATGCAAAGTCTCTTATCGGCAGGCGAGGCGTGTTTATCGAGTTCTTGGGGCGGCATACTCAGTCCTGCCAGTGGACTAAACTTCCCCCGACAGTGTGTCTCTTCCAGGAACACCTCAACCAGCCTCATCCTACTGCTGACCCTCCCTGACTCTCTGTCCTTTATCTCCATTCTTGCAAAACGGTTTCTTGCCACTACTCGAAGCTCTGTTGTATTTCGCACCTACACTTAGATCCTGCTCAGTTGTTTGGGCGATATTCATTTGAATAGCTTTACTGGTGTTAAGTTCTAAGCAGTTTTTGCACAGCTTTTGTTCTTTCACTTGCTGCTGGTCACTCATAGGAAGGCCAAACTAACAGCACTGGTGCCCCGTTGACTCCTTGACATGCTTGTGATGTTCTACCTGCCACACTTGTACGATTAAAGATTTCATTATGAAACATGTGTCACATATTGACACTCACGATGGGCGACTTAGGTATGTCCGGGCACCTCACTGTATGGCTTTGGGCTTCGAACACATAGAGAGCCACACCGGGAGGGCTCAGTAAATACCATCTAACACATGAAATATTATGACATTCTGCCATGAGCGGGCATCCCACCCAAGGAGTCTCCTGCCCTCCCTCCTGTGCTTCCTGCAGGAGGCTCCAGGCCTCTGGATAAGTGGTTACAGAAGGATATTAGACTGTAGATGGATATTATGACATCATCCTAATGATAATGATTAACACAACACCATTTCAAGTAAACAAAATAAGAACCATACATACTTGCATATAAAAACCCTTAACACGAGAAAATACAATGCAGACAAAAGGCGAAGAGAAAATGGAAAACTGAGGCACTGAAACAACTTGTTATAACAAGGATTTTCACAAGGGATGTGCTTTTCTATCTGCATAAACCAAACCCACATCCTGGCCCTATAGGATGTGAAGCCCCCAGGTAATCCTTTTAATCCCCACCAATAATCTGTATAACCCTCTCCCAGGTAATCTGTTTAATCCCCACCAATAATCTGTATAACCCTCCCCCAGGTAATCCGTAACTGGCTGTTTCATTGCTCGAAACCGAAACATGTTTTGGCGTCTAAAACATGAATCTGAAAGGGTCATTGATTTGTCATTTGGGTTGGGTTCTGAACTTGTGTTTGCATGTTCTCTCATTATAAAATCCTTCAAAGGCCAACAGCAACACAGTTTGTGCTGTTCCCTGTGCTCCTACCATGCTGTTTCTCACTACTGCTTCCAGAACATTCCATGGACATCTGGTTCTCGATTGTCTTCTCATTCATCACCATTCTTTGCAGCAACATTACCCTCGTGGTGTGCTTGACACTGAGGCAGCACTTGCCCCCGTGCAATAGGACCCCAGATGCCCCCAGGACATGCACACCAACCCTGCCAACCACTGCCAGGGCTCTGCTGTGGGGTAAGAACTGTTTTGGTGCATATTTGGGTAATGGGGGGGGGGGGGGCACAGCCTCCTGCAGTGCTGGAGATTAGATCCCACCCAGTGCTGCGTGGGAAGTTTATATGTTTTCCTCTCTGCAGTGTGTGTCTCCTCTGGCCGCTTCAACAGTCCAAAGACATGCAGTCAAGATGGGTTCGACTAGTTTCTGTATCACCTCTGTGTTCGACCCTCATGCAAGCAGATTGGGTCTCGCTTCAGCGTGTTGCTCATGCGGTGAAAACAAGCAGCTCTCTGTAAGAAGGCTCTGTGTCAGCAGATTAAAGCAGAGGGTTGTGGGATTTGTCATGTTTGTGTTAAAAAGATTATGGAAGAGGCTTAAGAGACTCCCGAAGATGAAATCGTGGTCCAAACTCACACTGATAGGAGTCTTTCCTTTCATGCTTCTAGCAAGTAACATAGAACAGCATAGAGAACCCATTCTTTGATGGACTTCGGCTTTGACCTTGACCACAGTTTACACTACCAGAGGTTTGTTTTTCGCTGCTTATGAGTTTTTTGTTCCTCTCCTCTATTGTTATCTGCCTTTGTTTCTTTCACTTTCTTTGTCTTCCCTTTTCCCTGTTTTTGTATTATTCTGTATAAATGATGTAGGAATGTGTTACAACACACTGATGCGTAGCTCCTTGGGGCAACTCTGTTGTGAAAGGCGTGAAATAAAAATGAATTCAATAGAAATTGAAAACCTGTGTTAGGGCTCTGCTGCACATTATAGGGAGTAAATGTTGTTTATAACTCTAAATGCAATTCTACCAACATGTCTTCTCGATGATCATCAGTAGGGATTCAGATTAGATACCGTTATCTTCTTATGTCCACCTCAGAATATCACAGAAGGACATTTGTTTGTGTACACAGAGTAATTCATTCTGCTGTGTACCAGTCCAGTTGCTGCAAGCCCAAATAAATCACAGGGAATAGAACTCACAAGACTAATTTAAATCGCTTAATCTGCCCTGAAAGGCAGGGGAGCGAGCCATGTAATCGGTTACGCCCGCTTATATTGGATCTATAAGTCGAGGAGGATCGGAGGACACCAACTTCAAGGAGTCTCAAGGTTGAGTCTCAGGAGAGAGGCCAATATCTGAAAAAGCTTCGTAAGTGTATATCCCACATTGTGTTTATTGGGCAGAGGGTCCTGGAATCGCTGTGAATTGGAAAATTAGTGGTTATAAACAGCGTGGTTCACCACCACATAAACTATGCATTTGTGTGGGGCTTGTGAGGGCCCCCTGTTGGCCACAAATAATCACCACGCAAAATATTCAATAAACGTGTTCCTTATTTAGGAGAAGCGACATGTTCTGCTAACTAGTGCCATCAGGTACTCGAGCTAGTTTTGAAATGTCTGAGGAAGGTGCAGCGGGCCCCAAGTGGCTTTTCCAGTGGGGGCCCAGGAACAAGAAATCTGGCCCTCAGTATGAAATATAGATACACATATTTATATAGCATACCATTAACAGAACAATGTTGTGCTTGTTGTTCGATTCTGAATTAACAACAGCATGTCTGGGCTCCTTGGTGTTAAGTCACAGTTGTTCGGCTGTCTTCTGCAGCTAAAGGCCCCCGGCTGTTTCTAAAAACTGCAGCGTGCTGTACAGACCACACACAGATCAAATCCAGCAGAGGTGGAGGCTGGTATAAGTGCATGTTCAACATCATTTAAGCGCTTGACTGGATTATGTTCCCAATTTAGCCGAGTCTCATAGCCATAAGACTGCTGGACCATGATGCAATACCCTTGAAATACAGTGTCCATGACAGGGACTGCCTGATCCCTCTTCGCACCGGTGTAACCAGTCCATCCAGTAAGAATACTGTTTAAATTTGCACAGCATAACCAGTAAGAATAAATTCTTTAAAAGGCAAAGATGATTGCAATGAGGATAAATGCAGATGAAAACAGGCGTTGGTTTGTTGTTCCTGGGATCTCACTCAAGAAGTCGCTTTAGGAGTCACTAGTGCAGTAACTGGTTGTGGCCAACAGAGTACCACAACCCTTAGGCCCTTCACACTGCTGGTAAACAGTCGCTGCATGAAAAGCGAGAAAATAAATGGTTCTCAAGATCGGGCTGCAAGATCATGGTAATGCTATAGCGCGGCATGTACTGTAGCAGAAGTCCAGCCGCCCTGTGCACAGACCAGATGGGAGGGAGAGGACCCACAGGAGCGCTGACCGGGAGGACAAGGATCCATCCAAAAATAATGTTGGCTTTTTATTTGAAGCTGCCGCCTTGAAAGGAAAGAGGTAGCAGAAGCAGAGGCAGGATGGATGGACCATTAGCCATCATGATCTGTGCCAAGACATATAACACTGATGTATGGAAGGGGGGTATCGTGTAACAGGCAGACGGGATTTTTTTGTCCGGCGATAAGAACAGCGGTGGACTTTGGGGAGACCCACTGCGTTCGGAAGGCTGCACCGGCAAGTTCCAGATAGCACCACCAAGGGGAGCTCACACAATGCATGACGTTATCACTTTAAAATCTGTATTAATTGTAGTGCTTTGCACACTACTGTACAGCGGATAGATCGCATCAAAAAATCTGAAACCTCCTAGTTCCAAAAGGCTGTAAACATGTTTGCAAGACCAGCTGTAGGAAGTAATTACATTTCTATTTTTGGACCCCGGGGACCAATACAATGTACACACCAATGCTCTATGCTAAAGAAGAGCGAAACATGCCAGTATTTTTTTTTTTAATCTTTTCAGTCAGGAGTTGCCTCCTCTATCTCCACGCCCTCTAGTGGTGAACAGATATATCGACAGCCGACTGAGGGGCCTGATAAGGCAATTGCGGCATCGGACCGCGAGCTACAAGGAGAAGGTCATCGACCCTTATGCCTCGTCCCCGGACCACAGCCCCCCCAACAGTAGGTGTGACTCCTCTGTTGTGGAATCGGCTGATATGGCCTTGATGTGGAAGAACTGTTCCTGGGGTGTTTGGGAAGGCCTTATTCTTACTGAATCCAGTTGAAATTCAGCATACATGAGTCTGCTTTCATCACGGTCATGGTGGGGCATGTGCTGCAGCACCAGCTTGGAGAAAACGGCATGTCCTGGAGAGAGACGAGGAAGAGGATGAGGGAGGGGATGAAGGGGCGATGGCCAAGGAGGGGGAGGTGCAAGCTGAGGAAGCAGGAAGGGAGGTGGATGGGAAGATGAACGAGGGGGACAGGGAGGGCGGCCCGGTGGACAGTGGCCCCCCTCTCTCAGGCACATTCTGTCTGCTCAGGCCGCTGGAGGAGAAGCTGGACGCATGGCTGGGCGAGACCCTGGATCCCTATACAGGTTAGGGCCAGAACTACCTGTAACCATAGCAACCCCCCCCCCCTCCACAATGAAGAACAAAATCTTAATATATCATTGCACTGTCTCACTGTGCGTGTGGTATGCAGTGCACCACTTGTGTGCCTGCTGGAGATTCTGTATCACTTTGATACGTCGCACCAACAATGATACAAGGGATGAGTCAGCACTGTCAAACGTCTGAATGTTCAAAAACATGTATAAAATCTGGAAAAAAAACCTTGAAATCAAATAATTAATGAGCTCAGAAATATTATTTAGCAACAACATAACTAATTGTGTTTCGGTCGTTCTTAAGTCTGCCCCTGGTGTGTCTGTGTTATACAATCATACTGAAATGTCTGATTAATCAGCGATTAATTTCTCATTTTGTGGTGGAGATGTGGTTAATGGAATATCGTTTGAATAATGGCTAGAGAAATTTGACCAATAATTCTGCCTGAAACGCACCTCCTTACTAGACACCTGAACAGGACACTTCTTGCTTGTACTGCCCGCTCTTTCACTCCACCTGGACAATCATTCTCACTAAACTTCCTGTCTGCACCTCATGTTACACTCCTCTTCATGCATGTTTGAACAGAACCATAATTTATGTATTATCTTTTTAAAAAAAGCTTATTTGTGCCCGGTTAGATACTAACTGGCTCTGTACCTGCACTTTGCACAATGACAATATTAGAGACAGGAACCATTTATTCAGATCAGGGGTGGCCAATCTTATCCGCAAAGAGCCGCTGTGTATGCAGGTTTTTGGGATAACCTGTAGGTCAGCTGTTCAAACCCAGGTGTGAGGACTCTTCAGCCAATCAATCTTCTAATTAGTAATCTAATTATGGAGTTGCAGTGAAAACCCGCATACACAGCGGCTCTTTGTGGATAAGATTGGCCACCCCTGATTTAGATCCTTTCAGGTCTTTTTACATAATGTGAAGGTAATACATTGTTTTTAATTTAAAGGCAGTAATTTTGATGAGGCAGTAGTTTTGATGAGAGAATCTCTTGGGCACCTCTAACAGCCATCCCACACCCCCCTCTCGACCCAGACTGCAGGTATCTCTCCTGGCTCAGCATTGTGACACTCGCCTTTGGCTACAACGTCTGGCTCATCCCAGCACGCACAGCCTTCCGGTGCCATACTGAGCACAGCGCCCCCTTGTGGTTCTGCTGCGACCTGCTCGCAGACACCATCTATGTCATTGACATGCTTCTCATCCAGCCCCGGCTGCAGTTCATCAAAGGCGGCGACGTCATCGTGAGCTTCGCCCTGGGATCGAATGTAGATCATTTAAACCTTGGTATTTATTACTCTAGAGTCCAGGGCCCAGGACAGGGCTCCACCATGGATGGCCTACCAGGCCATTAGACAGTCATGCTGATTAACCCCTGCACATCTTTGGACTGCGGGAGAGAACCTGCATGACACACGGAGAACATTCAAACTCCACAGACACACAGCAGAGTTGCCATTTAAACCCCCAGCACTGAACGTGTCAGACAACATCGCCACCTACTGAGCAACCATGCTGCTTGAAAACGGACTAATTCAGTTATTCTTTTTCATATTAAATGTACTGTGTATTCCATGGCGTCCACTAGGCTCTACCAGCCAGGACCAAAGTGCTCAGTGTTCTAGATAAAACAGTGTCCTGTAGGATCTGTTGAGGGTACAGTATTATCCGACCACCAGAACTTTGAAAGACAGTCGTGAGAAAAGAGCTGGATTTATCGATGAGGAACAGGAGGCACGAAACAGGTGAAGAACAGGGACCCTGCAAACAGGCAGAGAGATAATGCAAATGCTGGCCCTCACCACTATGCTCTACTTAAACAGAGTCCCTCCTAAGCTTAATTAGTGGATGTGTGCTGGTTTTGGAGCAGAAGTAGGTTCTGTTGGTTTCCCGTAACAAAGTGAGATTTTTACACTCTGATTGATTGGTGTCAGGAGGAGAAGCACATTTACAGTCTTGTAGCAAACTCATTTCACAATAGTCTGGGATGCCCTGGAGATAAAGTGAGACTTTTCTGAGGATCTGCAGAGATCTGTTTTTCAGATTAACTTGGGGTTTGAAAGGTGTCAGTTCTGGCCATCGATCTTCCGGTTTTGTGCATGGGAGAGATAGAAGTGAGAATCTGATATCTCACTGGGAAATTCTCCTCACCTCCAGGAATTTGCTTCAAAATGTAGAACTGAGGCATCACCTGTGGTAGCTAGGTTTATTTTCAGATTTCTGAAATTTAAAGCAGATTTATAACTTTAATATTTAATCTTCAGAAGAGCCAAGCACTGGCGTCCTGTGGGCCTTTGTTATTAAAATCCAGTTGCTCCACACACTTCTGTTATTATAATCCACTTACCCGCTGATCTTATTATACTCCAGTACTACGACGGGTAATAGGCGACAGGACAGCAATGTCATTACAAAGCCAGAAAATTAAAGAGTAATGTGAGGGTGCATGTGTGTATGTGTGAGACAGACTCATTTTCTCTCTTTAAATTAAGGCGGACAGGATTTTAACAATGAAAAACTATCGAGACTCCACGAGATTCAAGGTAGGGAATGTTAATCAAAGACGTCAACATCCTCTCCACTGCACTTTATCATGGCATTAATAACTCGTCTTGTGGACTCAAGTCCCCTAAATAATATTTCATTAAATTACCAATATGTTTTAAAATTAACAACGCTTGGACACTGGCCAAACTATCCCAGGCAAAGGTACGTCTACAGCTTGACTTGGGTGGCCTAAGACTGTTTGTCAGTCGTCTTTTTTTTAGTTTGCTTTGAGAATACGCCAATTCTTACTCTGGGGTCCCGGAACTCCAGGTTCTCCTCATGCTGCCATGTTGGTCTTTTTCATTCTCCCTGCAGACTGACTCCATGGCGATCCTTCCCTTTGAGCTGCTCTATCTTCAGTTCGGCTTCACATCCGTCTTCAGGGCCAATCGCATGCTGAGAGTAAGTTCCACAATCCCAAGCAGGGTCCATGGTGCTGTGAATAATTGTCACGTGGGACTATTACTCAGAATCACCCCTTTTTCACTCCATAGTTCAGATCATTTTTCGAGTTCAGCGACCTTCTGGAGAGCATGATGACGAAAACTTACATTTGGAGGTATGCAGATGAGCAGAGTCCAGTGTGGCTGCACCTTCTACCTACAGACTCCATCACCATTCCTCTACTAATGGCCAATGAGACGGTTCATATTCACTAACTGATCTTCATTGGGGTCTAGAATCATGATTGTATTTTTGTATCACTTACTATAGTGACGTACTGTTTTGCCTGGTATTCTGTACTTAGACAGAGGAGTGAGATGTTGGGAATGTCGTGTGTTGAGCAGAGTGATCCGGACCATCGGCTTCCTGCTCTTCATCCTGCACCTGGACGCCTGCCTGTACTACACAGCATCGGAATATGAAGGCGTGGGCTCCAGCCGGTGGGTCTACAATGGCGAAGGCAGCGCGTAAGTGACACACCCAATCCAACCCAAACCAACCCAACCAAGAAGAATAATAATCCCCAATAGCCATATGCTCCTGGCCGTGACAGTCGATGCTCACGTGGTGCCCTGGGCAAGCTTCACCTACAGCCTCCCCTTACTGTGTCACCTAATGGGCTGACTAGCATGGGCTCCTGGGTCTTGTTTAGCTATACACTAACTCTATCCCAGCCTCCGCTCCATCTTCCAGTGTGTGATGTCGTAGTGAGGCATTCACACGGTAACAGCAGAGTTCAGGGAAACACAAGCTGCAAAATACTTTTGCCTGATACCTAGTGTGTATTTGCCTGTCATAGATGTTAATTAATTATTTTCTAATTATACAATCCCACTAGGTATTTGATCAAGCTCTACTGTGTCACTCTTTAGCTACCTGCGAAGCTTCCTCTATGCGGAGAAGTCTCTCCTCATGATCGCGGAGCTGCCCTTGCCCGACACTTTATTTGGGCTGATCTTTCAAATGACGAACTACTTCGTAGGAGCTGCCTTCCTGTCTACGTTTCTGGCTCAGGTAGTCAGCAGACTGCCACTTGTGGTTTGTGTGGGTGACTGTTTTACGTGCAGTAAACAGCACAGGAAAGGGAACTTTAACTTTGAAGTGACTGATCACATTTACAAGCAGAGCTATAAAGAGGCGCCATATTCGGTTTCATGCATCAGTCACAAAATCTACAAAAGTACTTCATGCACTGTAGGGAAAAAATCATGTCAGAATATTCCCAAAAGGGGACAAATCGCATCAGCAGGGAGAAAATTCCCTAACAGGGACAGATGAACGTTTGACAGAATAGTAGCTAAATACTACAAAAGTTCAGCCTCACAACTGACCACAGATCTGAATTCCCCATCCCGGTGAAAATGGCATGATGTGAGATCCACAAAGCTGGAATGTATGGCTGCGCTATTTGAAAACTGCTTGTTTCCAAATTCATTACAGAAACACACAATCTAGTGTAAGGAGCATGAAAATTACACCCAATGCCACCTAAAGGTTGGCTCTCCCCATTAATTTTATGCCATGTGAAAGCTGGCTCTTTCCATTAATCTAATGCCACAAACAGGCTGTCTCCCTCCACCAATCCAATTCTGGATAAAGTCTGTCTCTCTCCAATAATCCAATACTGTGTAAAGGCTGTCTCTCTCCAATAATCCGATGCCATGTGAAGACTGTCTCCCTCCACCAATCCATCTGTGTCTTCATTCCTCCAGATGAGGGTTGTCATCAGTGCTGCCACTGCTGACCAGACCTGCTTCCGCAAATCCATGGGCAATGCAGTGACCTACATGAACACCAACAAGATCCCCAAGCTGGTGCAGGACAGAGTGCGCACCTGGTACATGTACACCTGGGAGTCGCAGGGCATGCTGGGTAAGGCATTCCGTGCATAGCAGTCTTCATTGACACATATGCATCAAAAAGAACATGAAATATTACAAACAAGAGCCCAGTAATCATGAGCAGGGATTGAAAAAGGATTGATGTTATTTTATCTAGTCATTTATTTATGATTTTATTAGATGATTTTATCAGATGCTACATGTAAGACTTTGCTATGTTTACTGAGTATTTATTCATGTTCCACAGGTAACACATAAGTAACTTTTATTGTATGATGTACAGTCCTTGAACCTTGAGGCACTGAAACAATAAGTTAATTAATTGTAAACCCTCACCACCTTTGGATGGAGAAAAGCCAAAAACCAAATATATTCATTTCCTGGCCAGGGGTCCCTTGGTCCACTCTAACAGAGAAGCAGTCGTCAAGACTAGCCTTTCCATGATGGTATTTAGTTTGTCTTAATTATGATTCTGCATGCCTGCAGATGGAATTGGCTTCATGGTAGAACATTGGTGGCGACAGCTGTCCTTTTACAGGAGGTGAGATAGGTGTGCAGCAGAGTTAAAGCAAGCCTCTCTCTCTCACGCTCCAGATGAGTCAGAGCTGCTGGAGCAGATGCCCCGGGTCATGAGGACGGCCATCGCTGTGGACATCAACCTCAGCACTTTCCAGAACATCGATCTCTTCAAGGTGAGTGATATTCATCCTTGTCAGATCTTCACTTCAGAAACAACCCCCTGCTGGCTTTCAAGCTTTTTTTAAGTATTTTTTTATTTCTGTGAGACTGAAATTGCTGTTTGAATCAGCTCATTTGTGACGTTAATGTGCCTTCTTTTTTTAGTTACCAGAATCATTGCAGAGACTGACGCGTTTATGGTTATCCCATTGCTTATTGTTTGCTGCCCCCTAGTGGTTGCATCTTCCACTCACATTATCAATGAGAAATCGCATTGCTCCACAAATTCAATTTTTTCTGTCTGCAACACTTGCCTGAAAATTTTCCAAAGGTAATTATTAGTGTTTGTTTATTAATAATTGTGGAGAATTTTAAGCATGACAGAAGCCCCAGACATGGAGATAAATTATGATGCAGACTTTACAAGAAAATGGGATCATCTTTCACCTAATGGTCTAATGACTGTAACACCTATGTGGCCAGACTCTCCTTAATTGGCCAGCTCCCAATAGTGCACCATGTAACTGGTCTCTCTTTAATGGCCAGGTCCCAATAGTGCACCATGTAGCTGGTCTCTCTTTAATGGCCAGCTCCCAATAGTGCACCATGTAGCTGGTCTCTCTTTAATGGCCAGGTCCCAATAGAGCACCATGTAGCTGGTCTCTCTTTAGTAGCCAGCTCCCAATAGAGCACCATGTAGCTGGTCTCTCTTTAGTGGCCAGCTCCCAATAGAGCACCATGTGGTCTTTTCTGTTCACAGGGCTGTGAAGGGCAGATGCTGGTGGACATGCTGTTGCGGCTGAGGCCTGTTGTGTATCTCCCAGGAGACTTTGTGTGCAAGAAGGTGACCGTGAAACATCTGGAGTCAAATCAGTGTTCAAAGAATGGGACGTATTGTTATGTATTGTGGGAAACAGCAAAGGGGTTCTGTTTAAATTGCTTAAAGACAAAAGATACTGAACAATAGTTTGCTATTTAAATTTTTATCTATTTATTCAGTTCTGCTATATATTCCACCCGTTCATGGTGCTGTATTTATTGTTTACTTACAAATTGTGCTCTGTGTATAAACCCTTATGTATGTATATTAACTCCAGGGTCCAACTCCCCTGTTTCATACTGTCCTGTGTTTTGCATTATATGTCCGGTGTATGTGGCACCGCGATCCTGGGGGAACGTTATTTTGTTCCACTGTGCACCTGAATATGGATGGTATGAGAGTAAAGCCCACTTGACTTGACTTGAAGTGGGAGGAGCTTCATGATGTAGACTTTGAGGGTACATGTTAAGTTGTATCCTAGTAGTTTAGTGGACGCCACATGTTTTGCATCAGTCTGGTCCAAATAAGTACAGTGACGACCTCGTCCCCTGGCTCTGGCCACCACCCCCTCTCCTCAGGGGGACATCGGGAAGGAGATGTACATCATCAAGGCCGGGGCCGTGCAGGTGGTGGGGGGTCCAGACAATAAGACGGTCTTTGTTACGCTCAAGGCCGGATGCGTCTTCGGGGAGATCAGGTACGGCTTGAAGAGGTGGGGGGGGGTGGGGGCATGGTCAAACCTTATGACCTTTTCGACCCAGATTGGTGCCTCTGCTTTCAAAATGCAGCATTCAGACCCCTCTTATATTGATGTGCATGTCACAAAATATCTATGGTAGGTCTGTGAAATACTAGAGCTAGAAGGTACCTGTCAGCCTGGCCCAGATGTTCTGCTCTGATGGTTTTTGTCCCTTAGCTTGCTGCAGTCCATACCCAATGGTGGAAACCGACGGACGGCCAATGTCATCGCCCATGGCTTTGCCAACCTCTTCGTGCTGGACAAGAAGGACCTCAACGACATCCTGGTGCACTACCCGAAATCGCAGAAGGTCCTGGCCAGGAAGGGGAGGTGGGTGGTGGCATCTTTCCAATGAGATTCGATTATCTAGTGGTTTGCTTGTTCGCTGTAGACTTTTATTGATCTCGCTTGTGGACTGTGGTTCATGTGTGGCAGCTTCAGACCATCTACTTTAAGAATCTCACATTCCAATCAAGTGGCACATTGATGCCATCATAACCTCTTCTGCTGCTGTTCTCTGTTCACATTCCTGGTCTTCCTCCACTTGAGGCTATGCTTGTGTGAGTCATGTGACGCAAACATTAACTGAAGTGTTACTCAACTAATGCACCAATGACACAACGAGTCGCATAAATTATTTTCTTCGCTTTATGATTAAATAATATCCTGTCTTTTGATTAACATTTAGGCTCCTTAGCTGTTCTTAGTCTGTGAACAATTAAACAAACAATAAATTATTAATCTGAAGATAAATCTTTTTTTGGTTTAATTATCATAACAAAAGAAATGAAGAAAATGTTTCAAAGAGAAACACACTAACAGTTTGCTAAGTAGGTGACTTAAAATATTCCTAAAAAAGTAAAGTGCATTCATTCAATCAACAATTTAAGGAAAACAAAAAAGTTAGATCAACAGAGTCAACACCAATTGGTTAACCAGTATGTGGATCGGTATATCCCAGAATTCACTGTTCTGTGTTTCCATAGTTATGCAATAATATAGTAATTCATTGGAATTATGTGACAGAAGCAAAAATGCTGTTTCTTTGTGCAATTCACAATAATATATAAAGAGGTTGACATTCATCATGCTTTGCATGCAATCTAACACGATTGATGGGTGGTCAGGGATTGGTCATTACATGGTGAATACAAGGGGCTGGTTATTCTTAAAGATGTGTCTGAGGTGGGGTGGCACATCCTTTAACCATATGGTATTCTCCTCCCCAGGAAGCTGCTGATGGCCAAGGATCTGGCAGGGAAGGGACAGTTAAAGGGACAGGTCCCACCCATGGTCTGCAAGCCCAGATATTGCCCAAGCCATTCAGATCTGGTCAGAACTAGTTTGGCTCCACAGAGAAGCTCAGCACATCAATGAAAGAGTTTTGGGGCTGAGGATTCCTCCTGGAGGCCTCAGCGACAGGAAGTGGCCAGCACTGACATAGACTGAATAAGGCTGCCTCTGCGGCCCTGAAATTGGGTCACATGGTACGGCCTGTCACTCTTATCTCTGTAATTCTGAACATTTAATTCAGGTTACCATCCTCCAATTTGCTTTCTCATTAGTTAATTCAGTTCATTTATACATAGGTAAAAAGAGAAAGTATGATTTGATTTATTTTTCTCTGACAATGATGAGAAGAACGCCCTCTAGTGGATATCCCTCAGGTTTATACTTATCCTGGTCCTGTACTGGATAAGAGGTTATAGAAGACTGATTGATGCTTAATTTCCTTTGCTTTTTCCTTTTGAAACTTGCATAAATATTTATGGCCCCTTACATATTTCCTATTCTTTCAAATGCTTGTTTTTTATTTAGGACTATTTTAATGATAATTCTTTATATTCTTTATATTATCATTAAAATATATCTGTATATCTTTACATAGAAATTAATCTCTTCACCTACCCCATTTTGCTCTCTATAGCTCAGGGGTTACAGAACGGTGTCAATCATTGTGTGGTGCCCCTGGAGCTGAGGGTTAAGAGCCTTGATCAAGGGCCCATGGACATGTGACTGATCTGCCAAGGCCAGGGCTTGAACCGGCAACCTTGTGATCACAAAATCTTAGTCCCCTGGATCACTTACCAGCCAAAGGTGCATTCAAGAGCCTTCCAGTAAGTGGCCACAGTGTCAGGAGGGATGTTTACCTGCTGGGTGAAAATCCTCTCACAGCTGGAGGAAGGCCCTTTGTGACACTGATGTCTACAGCACCGGGATGTCAGGCTTTGCCAGGATCATCCTATGTCCTGTGTGTGCTGAGGAATAGAGCTTCTGAAAGCTCCAGAAAGAACCCGGGAATCCTGCGGGGAAAACTCTATCCAATCACTTTGTCATGCTTTGATCCATGAGAAACTGCCCCGCACCTTCACGCCCGACTTGGCTCTTTATTCATTTGTGCATTTCAGCCGATTAAATGCTGAAAGCATTATTTCGCTGTAACGGTGGCTCAGCATGCAGAAAAGCAAGGGTTTGCAGTATACTGGATAATAATGTAAAGCCAACTTGCAGACTGACCATTTTCAGATTTTTGATGTAGTATGCATTGCTTCAAATGATTTAATTTTAGTCATGCATTTCCTCTGTAAGAAATTAGTGGGTGGGTCCATCTAAAGCAGGAGTGAGCAATTCATTTCCCAAGGGGCTACACACGAAACTCGGGGGCTAGACCAGTAGGCTGAACTCAATTCTGCTCTACATTAATTCGATCTCTTTATAAACCATATTTGATTAGCTGCTACTGGTAGGAGAATGTGTTACAATAAGGCAACAAAAACATGGAGCAGGTACAATAAAAACACCAATATTATATCACCATTTAATGAACTTCACAAAAACGATCTTGAAAAGGTGCATGTTTTTGCAGTTTTTCAAAGACCAGCATTAAATTAACTTAGATTTACTTCTGTCTCCTTATTGTGTGCTACTGAATGCAGCTCAAACATGCGCTTCTATGTATTTTCTGCTCCTATTTTAACGGGATTCATTTCTGGGCTTCATTTTCTGTTCTGTAGGATAAAGGACTAGGAGTGACATTGTTCTGTTCCTTTATTCCACATGAAAGGCCTAATAGCTGTTGTTTTGGTACGAACTGTGCTTGGCACAGACAGTTGTGCAAAAATTTTTTATTTACTTTTTTTTGGAACACGTAGATCACTACACAAGCAACAGAAAGGCCGTGGGTTCAAATCTCAACACTTGAATTGTAACCATTCTCCCGACTGTAAGTCGGTCATGGGAGATTTACGTACCCAAAAATGTTCTGAGGGCAGAAGGAAAGATAATTGGTTCACACATAACCAATCAGATTGCAGAGGAAGTAAAACCTTTTTGGGAAATATTACCTGATGATTGTCTGTGTAAACAAAATGGCTCCACATTTAAGAGAAGCCCAGGAACCGAGTGGATGACGTAGATGCAGGAAATGCTGTCATTCCCCACCCCCCCGGGAATGTCTTGGCGGAAAGGGCAGGGCTCCACAGTGGGATTAATGGGACTAAAGGCTGCCGGTTGGCCTTGGGGGGGAGGGGGGTCAGCGACATGAGGAGAGCAGTGGATAAAGCCCTGGATGGCTTCCCGTCCGCGCAGTCGTCCTCCTCACTTCAGCCATGTTCAGCAGGCTGTGGAAACTCTTGGTCTCCACCTTGCCGACACCGATCCCTGCTCCACCACCGGCTCCCACACCTGCACCAGCTCCTACTCCTCCACCTGCCCGGGTAGGACATGTTCATCTTCAGAAGATCCATTGGCTTGTAGAGTCCATCAGTAATACACGCTGTATGAATATTTGGTGAACATGCAGGTCATCCAGTGCCTTCCGTTGACTTAAAGAAACACACATTGATTGGATCAGTGATCCAATTTCAGGACAGGTCTGAAATGGGGTATTTAGCCTGTTAGTTGAGCAGATGAGTAGATCCTTTGCTGGCTGGTATCGCATTGTAATGTTGGATGGTGTACAGTGCTTTCTTCATGAGTGAAAGCTACCCAACCAGAGCCACCTACAACCCACATTTGATGCCAAGGTCGTATTTACTGGCTGACTGAATTTCCCACCTCAGGAAGAAAAGCCTTCTGAAAGAATGGGTGGGAAGCAGAAGGATGGAGAAGATGGCCCAGCAGGTAATGGATCTGTCTGGGTCTGGAGGCCTGCAGGGGCAGCTTCAGGTGGTCCGAGATTTCACGGGTGTTACCTTCCTCCGAGTCTGAAGCTCCCTTTGTTGCCCACACTGCCTGTGCTGCTTTGGTCTGTCCAGCCCCTGCCCCGGACCCCACCCCCGAGGCCCCAGCTGCTGCCATGCCCCCCCCCATGTTTGAGGAGAAGCCTGCTGATCCTGGGGAGGGGTAAGAGAGACATACATGTATTAATATATTTATATATTAAGCACCTCATCGCTCGATGTCTGGCACCAACCACCAAAACAAACTCCTTGTACTGTATGTGTGAACGTACTTGGCAATAAACTCGATTCTGATTCTGATTTGACTTGAGGGTTTTTTGTATGTGTGTGGTGCCATGCATTTGGAGAAAAAGGAGCTACAGATTGAGCTGTGGAATATCTAGGATGTCTATTTCCTACCTTCATCCTCTGATTTTTGGACCGTGACTCCAAGCATAGATGAAAGGAGATTATGGGATTGCCAGCACATCCAGTTTAAGGCGATCAGACATACAGCCCTTTCATAAGGAGCAGATGTACAGGCCTGTTAGGAACTGGCCCTCTGACAGTTCCAGAGCTAAAGATTTCTTATACCTTTGAGTTTGTAATCAGACTAACTCAGAGGCAGAGATTTCAGAGGTAGAGATACTTTTGAGTTTGGAACATGCATGTAATGCACTTGTTGAGTGTTGGTTGACCAATCAGAAGCTTGTTGCCAGGGTCAAAATATACTCTGTCTTATAGTTAAAAACTGCAATACAATTTGAAATTCTTATAATATATACTACAAAATATAGGCTGAAAACAGGTTGTGGCAATTACTTCCAAGAACTGGAAAAAGGCATCTGAGATCTTAAAGAGACAGACAGATTTGAACATGTTTGTCCTTTTTTGACATGATTTTAGTTTAGTAAAGACGTAAGGAATGGCTCCCATTGGTGAAGTGTCTTTTACCAGTTTTTTACTCTGCATTCCTCATAACCCTTAAATGGTTGTAGGGGCAGAATTCCAATTCCGACATTTACAATGTGAGTATTTAGGAGTATTTTTATCTTATTATTTTCATATTGGGTTTTGTTGAGCGTCCTGCTGCTCTGAAGGAGTGTCCAGGGGGAAAATGGCAGATTAGGACATAGTCCAAGACACCTGGATTACCCCCCCCCCCCATCCTCCTGTGAGGCCTTCAGCCAGGACCTAAGTGGGGGGAGGGAGGGCACCACTAAGCCAGGCCTCCTGGTGGGGTCCAGTGGGGTTCTCTCACTTTGAAATGGAATTATATGCTTCAGCGTGCTGTAATATCATGTACACATAGTCATGGAAGCAGAGTGCCCCCTGTTGACATCCCGGCTCCACTATGAGCAGCATACATACCAAAGCTTTTGACTTTCATTACTAAGTGGATGTTTGGGCTATGCTTAGTTCAGGGCGGATATATAATGTTATAGGACAAACAGAGACAGAAAACTCCAACACATTCAGAATTATGTGGCAGTGTGGAGACTATAGGATCTGGTTCAGGGATGCTGTATGGTGGTAATACTAGGGTGACCAGATAATCCATGTCAGGGAGGACACTTTGAGCTACTTTGGGTTTTACAAACTACTTCCAAACTGAAAGGCTCCTGTGTTTGGCTAAATAGTTTAGCTCTTCTTGTGCTTGACTGGTTTGTTTCCTTGACTGAAAGACTCATCCAGCTGTTTCACATTAGCATTAGTGACACATGCATGATTATAGGAGACTGACCAATCAGCACACAGCAAGAGCTCAGTGCTCAAATGAAATCCAGGTCCTTTTAATTGAAATGGTAAATTACAAATCCTGTCCTAGCTCAAACTGTCCTCCCTGACATGGATTATCTGGTCACCCTAGGTAATACTGTTTGGGAAAATAACAATCAGCAGCACTTAAAGTATCACTTAACAGCCTGGACAAGAGCACCATCTAGGGCACTGGGGGTGTCATAGAAATAATGATGTAATTTTCCTCTTCAGTCAGGAGCCGCCTCCTCCATCTCCACCTCCTCTAGTGGTGAATAAATATACAGATGACCATCTGAGGAACCTGATAAAGCAACTGAGGGATCGTACCGCGAGCTACAAGGAGAAGGTCTTCGACCCATATGCCTCATCCCCGGAGCACAGCCCCCCCATCAGTAAGTTTGACTACTCTATTGTGAAATGGGATTTATGGCCATGATGTGGAGGAACTGATCCAGTGGGGTGGATTGCAGTTTGGGGAGGCCTTATTATTGCAGAATCCAGTTGAAATTCAGTGGTAAGCATGACACCCTACACAGATGCAGAACAGGAAGTTGTCGGTCTCTGTCCTATCTGGTGGGCTTAACTTGCAGTGGGTCGCTGTTTACAATTGACAATCCAGCACCAGTTATGAGAAAGCGAGACTTCCTGAAAAGAGAGGCAGAGGCGCGAGCTCAGAGGGAGGAAGAGGAGAGGGAAAAAAAGGAGGAGGATGCTAAGAAAGTGACACAGAAGAAGGATGAGAAGAAGGAAGAGGAGAAAAAGGATGACAAAAAGAAGAAAGTTGATAAGAAAGAGGAAAAGAAAGATGACAAGAAAGAGGAGAAAAAGGATGAAGCAGAGGTCAAAGCTGAAAGGTCTGTCTGGTTCAAGGTCATATTGACCTACCTCTTCTCCATGGCCGACATGCTCATCAAACCGCTGGAGGAGAAGCTGGACGTGTGGATGGATGACACCATAGATCCCTTAACAGGTGGGAGGCAGACCATCCTGCGGTTGCATGCGACATGTCAGCACCTTGTAATGCTGGACTACAGCATTACAGAAATCTATGTCTATACATGTGACAGCCATCAGATTTCCTAACCCTAACCCCTGGCACTGAGCCTGATTTAACTTCCTCCTTGTGTTGATGGCTTCCTGTAAAATGAGACCCTCCTCACAGATCGCAGGTACATCTTCTGGCTGAGCTTGGTGACTCTGGCCTACAACTACAACATGTGGTTCGTCCCCATACGCCTGGCTTTCCCTTTCCACTCACAGAGGAGCATCCCCTTCTGGACCTTCTTCGATGTCCTGGCTGACATCATCTACATCCTAGACATGTTGGCATTCCAAACCCGCCTCCAGTTCATCAAAGGCGGGGACATCATCGTACGCCCAGCCGGCCAGCACTGGATCCTCCATATTATTTTGTAGCCTCAGTAGTCATTGAGTGCGGACAAACACACAAACACAGAACACTGATGTAGATAAACTCCTCATAGCTCAATTAGCACATACAACGGGATGCTTTAAGAGCTGTTCACTTGCATTAATTCTTCATTAAACATTAGGCGGCTTTAACGAGGTCTGTTTTTTCTTGACAGAAAGACAGAAGTTTAACAAAGCTTAACTACAGAAAGTCTGCGAGACTCTGGGTAGGGAAAATATGTCTTTTCACAGATTTTGTTTTTTTTTCATAATGTAATATCTTTAGGTTCTTTTGCTTTGAATTACATTTAAACCAGGAGAGCTCCGGAATATTTCTTCCACCCCATAAATAGATTTAATAATAAGCAAACAATTAAATAACATTTATGAGTTACTTGTTCTGTGTAACCCAAGTCGGATTGAAAAATAGCACAGTTATATGTAAACATAGGTAATTTTGTGTGCGTGTGTATGTGTATATATATATATATATATATATATATATATATGTGTGTGTGTGTGTGTGTGTGTGTGTGTGTGTATGTATATAAAATTACACACTAGTTGGCCACTTTATTAGGTATATCTGTTCAGGTGCTCACACTGCATGCTGATAAAGTCCTGGTGCTTAATGATTATATCACCAAAATTAAACACCAAAATGGGGAAGAAAGGTGATTTAAGTGACTTTGAATATGGTATGCTTGTTGGTACGAGACGGGCAGGTATGAGTATTACTAATAATGCTGATCTACTGGGATTTTCAGGCACAACCTTCTCTAGGGTTCAGAGAGAAAGGCCCAAAAAGATAAACCATCCAGTGGGCAGAGATTGAGAATAGCCAGACTGATTCAAGCTGATAGAAATGCAAAAGTAACTTACAGTACATAACCAGTTATCTCAATCAAGCTACGTAGAAGAGCATCTCTGAATGCACATCAAACCTTGAAGAAGATGGGCTACAGCAGCAGAAGACAACACCAGTTGCCACACCTGTCACCTAAGAGCTGGAATCTAAGGCTACAGTTGGCATGGATTCACCAAAATGGGGCAATGGGAGACTGGAGAAAAGTTGCCTGGTCATATGAGTGTCATTATCTGCTGCGACATTCAGGTGGTTGGGTGAGAATTTGGCATAAACAAGATGGAAGAATGGATCCACCTTGCCTAGTATCAACAATTGGTGGTGTACTGGTGTGGGGGATATTTTCTTGGTATACTTTAAACCCCTTAGTGACAACTAACCATCGTGTAAATGTCATGGCCTACCTGAATATTGTTGCTGATGTTGGAGTTCACCGTCCCCAGCTGGGTCCGTAGATGAGAAGAGATTCATGAAGAGACGAGGAGTAGTTGCAAGTCACCGGTTTATTCTCTGATCGATTGCAATCGGGAGCGACTACTGACATACATTCAGCATGTACAGAAAGAAGCTCAACAATATGTTGTTAAGTCTGTCCCTTTATAGCCCATAGGGGCGTCCCCCCACCTTTTTCTGGTACTTTTCCATTTAATGGGCAGTGGTGACTTGATGGTTAGGGAAGCGCACTTGTAATCAAAAGATTGCAGGCTCGAATCCCCCACCAGCAAGTCACCACTGAGGTACCCTGAGCAAGATACCGCCCCCAAGCACTGCTCCCCGGGCGCTGAATTAGCTGCCCCCTGCTTTGTCACGAAAGTCACATATGGGTTAAATGCAGAGGACACATTTCATTGTTGCGCACTGTGTGGTGTGTTAACAATGACCACTGATCACCCAATTCTAAAAATAAGCAAGATTCGGTTACGTCATCTGACTCGACTTCCAACCATCTAGGTCAGGTCACCCTGCCCTGCCAGTGCCCTAGACAGTTCCTGTTTCAGTTAGTTGCGTTATTAGATAATCACCCATTGTGTCTTTTTATATAATCTTCATATCATTTATATGTAATCTTTACATCATGACCCCCTCACTGACCATGTCCATCCCTTTTTATACATCATCTAGGGGATGTGATTGAAGAGGAGATGTACATTATGAAGCTGCAGCAGACAAATCTGCAGCCATTCTGTGATATCATCATGTCAAAACGGACCAAAGTCTCTGATGACAGGAAAAATACGAAAAATTAAGGCAGTTCTGAAAGCAAAATGGAGTCCAACCCAGTATTAGAGATGTATACCTAATAAAGTGGCCAATGAGTGTATATTTGGGAGATTGATATTTTAGTTCTATGGGAATGTGTATAGAGTTGTAATGTTTTCCCCGTTATCTTCACAAACAGGTGGACATATTCTCAGTCTTCCCCTTTGATCTGCTGTATTTCCATTTTGGGTTCACATCATTGTTCAGAGCGAACCGTATGCTGCGGGTAGGTGCTGGGCAATTAAATCCCATGATCCCATGAAGCATAACAGACCTAAATGCCATTGCACTACCGATAAACCGTGTACAACACATTGTTTTGGCTTCACCAACATGGAGGGATTCTCTGCAATTCCAGCACGAGTCCTTCTTCGAGTTCAGTGACCGTTTGGAGAGCATCATGAGCAGGGCTTACATCTGGAGGTACGAAATGGAACACATGCTGTTTAGAGATGAACTGCTAACAGATGAAGAAACCCCTTTTTGGTGTTGTCTAGAAACAGGGTCTGAATTAAAACTAAAAACCTAATAAACCATCTAAATTCGTTTGTGGCGAATCAGGCCAGTTGGGGCAACCCACATGACCTGGCTCGCGTTTCCAGTTGGTGTTTCCCTTCCTGTTGCAGAGTGACCCGAACCATTGGCTACCTGCTCTACTTGCTGCACATCAATGCCTGTCTTTACTATGTTGCGTCAAACTACGAGGGCATCGGCTCAACCAAGTGGGTCTATGACGGGGAGGGCAGCGCGTACGTCAACTTCCATCCTTACTTCCTGCTTCCTTTTTTTGATGGATCAATATAGAACGATTGCTCTCATGTGTTACCCAGGTGTTCTATCTGTGTCTCAAATCCACAGCCTAATAAGCCTGCCCTCTGTAGGTACCTGCGGTGTTACTACTTTGCTGTGCGCACCCTCATCAACATCGGAGGCTTGCCGGACCCACAGACTGTCTTCGAGATCCTGTTCCAGATGTTAAATTATTTTGTTGGCGTCTTCGTGTTCTCCAGCCTAATTGGACAGGTTCTACAGTGCAAATCATGCTAATGCTAACCCCATTAGCAGTGTCTGTTGCTTACATGTCTGTGTGAGATATACAAATTGATGAGTCATTGGCAGGCTGAATGTGGTTGGTTGACACTGTCATGGCAACTCGCACTCCATAGATGCGGGATGTCATCGGTGCCGCCACTGCCGGCCAGACGTATTTCCGCACATCAATGGACAACACGGTGTCCTACATGAACAGCAATAAGATCCCCAAGCTGGTCCAGAACAGAGTGCGCACCTGGTACAACTATACCTGGGCCTCACAGGGCATGCTAGGTAAGGGGGCAGAAGAATCTAACTAGTTTGACCCAAATTTAGCTGACTTGCCTTGTTGTCCCATAATGAACATCAGTGATGCCAAAATGCAGTGTGCTTCTGGAGCAACAGTTTGGGTAGAAGAGCCAAACACAGTGAATGGCATCGATGTTTACCCGTATCTTGACTGAAGATATTGAATAAACATATAGCGAATCTAGTCATCCATGCAAACCATGGATTCAGGAAGATCAGCAGCCAAACCACTGGAGAGGTAGACCTCATGCACATGTGAACACTAACATGAACATCTGTTCCCTAGATGAATCAGAGTTGCTGGAGCAGATGCCCCTGGTCATGAGGACAGCCATCGCTGTGGACATCAACCTCAGCACCTTCCAGAAGATCGAGCTCTTCAAGGTGAGCAATGCCAAACACCCCAACCCCAGGCAGACACAAAACTATTCAATGCCGAAACCCATCTTTGCTTTTCACAGGGCTGTGATAACCAGATGCTTGTGGACATGTTACTTCGACTGAAGTCCATCATTTATCTGCCTGGAGATTTTGTGTGCAGGAAGGTGTGTCAGTAAGTCACTGATTTTGACTGTTCAACCTCAGTTACATCTTTGTTTAAAACAAAGACTTTTGCCCACCACCCCATCTGCTCAGGGGGACATCGGGAAGGAGATGTACGTTATCAAGGCTGGGGCCGTGCAGGTGGTGGGGGGGCCGGACAATAAGACGGTGTTTGTCACGCTCAAGGCCGGATGCGTCTTCGGCGAGATCAGGTATGGCCTGTAGAGTTGGGGGGGTTCTGTTCAGGTTTGAGAACTAATAAAATAAATTGAAACTGAAGTTGAACTAGAATTGTCTTGTACTGTAGAGGCCTCCTCAGGACAGTAAATGTCAGTTTGCTGTCTTACTTTGAGAGAGGTACAGTCATCTCAGTAATTCTCCTCACAATACTGCTGCCACCGTGTTTTTGTTAATGTCTGAGTGAGCTTGTGTTTGTTGTATCAGCCTGCTACAGTCAGCAGCCAACGGTGGAAACCGACGGACGGCTAACGTGGCTGCCTACGGTTTTGCCAACCTCTTTGTGCTGGACAAGAAGGACCTCAATGACATCCTGGTGCACTACCCAGAATCACAGAAGATCCTGGCCAGGAAGGGGAGGTGAGGTTACGAGCAAGTAATGTGTAGGAACTGCTTGTGTAACCAGAATGTTATAATCTGAGTTCAGCTGATCATTATATTTGAAATCCCCATACTGTTCCTAACCTTTCATTTGGGCTATTCGCAGTTGGGTACTTGGGTGGTACAGGAGACTCAGTAATGAGATGAGATTCATAACTCAGAGGTTGTCAAATGTCTAGTTTCATGATGAGGTCAAGAATGTCGACTGAGTATTGTGGATAATATGAACTGTACCCAATATTATTCACTAAATTAGTCATATAAAAGGGTAATAACGGCAACTGGCTTTGACCTGGACCTTTATATAGGTAACTGATAGATTTAAACATATAACAATATTAACAATAAGTTAGCAACTCCACTAGAACTTTCCAGTTAGTGGTTGTGTGTGACCTGGATGGTAGGTGATTATAGCCTGGAGTTCCATGGGGGCGATGTTCCTCATCCACTGACTGGTACATTGATCACTGTCAATGACAGGCACCTGCTGCAGGTTATGTAGAGATCTGATGTTAGTCTGTGAAGCTGGGTGACCTAAGAAACTGCCTGAAAACTTGCCTCCTGATTTGTAATGATCTTTATTATGCATGGGTGGTTTTTCCTCTTAAGGAAATTGATCAAGGCCAAAGGCCCAGTGCCTGCAGGTCCGGTGGAGCAGAGGAGGGGCCTGGCTTTATTTACGGAGAAGCCGCCCACTCCCAAGTTGCTGCGCGCCTTTGGGGACATCAGGAAAAGAGACTTCCTGGAGAAACTCAAGGTACCACCAGTACAGCTAATTGCTTTTTGGCTCAAAGTCCTCGTCAATTCCTATTAATGTCAGAGACAGTGTATGTCATCCAATTCGTTCCATTCGTTCTAAATGACATGTGACTCTTCTACACAGGCTACAATGGGAGATGCACACAAGTAACAGAGAAGGGGGCTCTACAATTCAACGCAGGAGCGATGTCGGCATGAATTTGCTACGCTTTACAAATCCATCAGTGGTTGGACTTAACCCACAGTAGTGGTATTATTTAGCAATGTGACTTATGCACAGTGCTCTGTGAGACCTCAACATGATCTAAATGCCTGTACACTACGGTAGTTTGATACTGTATAGTTTCTGATTTAAATGCCGATGTGAATGAAACTTAATAGACCAGCAAAAAACAACCATTATTTAACCAACCATTAGCAATTTTTATTCAACCTTTGAATGGCTGAAAGGCATACAGATAGGTATGTGAAGGTGAGCCTGGGACTGGTTCTGGCGCTATGCACCTGTGGATGTTTCCCAGGTAACACAATCTAAGGGGAATTCCAAGGAGGCAAGGAGAACCTTAGGTTCAGACGCCCATGAAATCAGCCACGTCAGAGACAGACAGCCGCCCACATCTGTAGAATCACTGACATTAACAAACGGAAAGTTAAACACAGAACAGGTTTGATTGGAATGCATTAATTTCCTTTAAACTGTTGGGTCGTTTCAGCTTGATGAACAGATTACTTGTACCGGTCATGTTTTAAAAAATGAAAATTTATTCAGAAGTAAGAATTCGACTTTCAAAAGACATTTCTAATTTTATTACTACCCAATCATTTGTGGGTAGGTACTTTAACTTGGTCAAACTGGTTCTCATTAAATTCCAGTTAAAAGTCTTTCTTATGCATAAACAAAGGGGAATACAGGAAGGTTATGAGACATGACTTATTTCATTTTTATTTTTCAAATATTGTCTAAATATTATTAATGTCAGTTGCATTTAGTTTCCCATTGCAGACTAATGAAGGCGATGTGAGGTATCGAGTTGAAGTTTAATTATCTTTAGCTTTTACATCTCTATAGGGGCTTAAATAATAATGTCTATAGACTAAATAGCATGTAGCATGATACACTAACTTCTCAAAACTAGAGCTACACTGAATGACCATCCATAAGAAAAATAACCTACATATACTGGAGTAACAAAGGCATATTTATTTTCTATCAAAGTATAACGTGGTGTATAAAAACAATAGTTTATAAAGATAGTATAGCATAGAAAATTGGTATAGGCACGTGTGCATAAGCAAGCAGGTAGTGCAGGTTTGGAGCAGCATTGGGGTATAGGCGAGTGAGTAGTGGTGGTGTGGAGGAGCTTTAGGCTATCGGCAAGTGAGTAGTGCTGGTGTGGAGGAGCTTTGGGGTATAGGCGAGTGAGTACTGCTGTCTTGGAGGAGCTTTGGGGTATAGGCGAGTGAGTACTGCTGTCTTGGAGGAGCTTAGGGGTATAGGCGAGTGAGTAGTGCTGTCTTGGAGGAGCTTAGGGGTATAGGCGAGTGAGTAGTGCTGGCTTAGAGGAGCTTTGGGGTTGTGGCTGTTTCGCTCACACCTAAGCGCTGCGCCTGGCACTTGGGTCGTGGCTGATTCATGCAAAAGGGACACCTGTTTAAACTCTTGCGGGGCCCTGAAGGACGGTCCACGTGCATTTTAAATTCGAGCCTCTCGTGACACACCTGGCTTTCTGAACGCATTTAGTTTTTTGAAGCATTATTGTGCTATATTATCCCTGGTGACTGGCAATGTTTGGCACTTGGCTTAATAAAAATAAGGCTGTAGATATTAGGCAAAAAAAGAGGATGCGATGGGATGGTTTTTTTTTTAGACAAAAGTGTGATTAAGTTAAGAGCAAGTGAGAGAATTACACACAGAGCGGGCATGGGGCACGCTCATCCTGGACTGGCTGGGGGTTCAGTGCAGCAGCCGGCGGGGGGAGGGGTTAACGCTGAAGAGTCGGGTCTTCGGTCATCG
>JAODKF010000089.1:23763909-23780482 GCA_026779585.1 Mormyrus proboscirostris
TCTTCGGTCATCGGCGGGGGGAGGGGTTAACGCTGAAGAGTCGGGTCTTCGGTCATCGGCGGGGTGTTGCTGTTCGGTGGGCTCAGGTTGACCATATTGAAATAGGCCATTACCTGGCCTGGGACCTCAGCCAGCACGCTCTGTGCCAAAGCCTCCTTGGGGCACTATGGGGAGAAGGGGGGGGATACTGGGGTGAGTCAGACCTTTGGCAGAGGAGTGAGCCAAGCAGCTGTGGGCCTGGGGAGGGGGGAATATTGTAAAATAATGGCAGATCACTTCTGCTCGTTGTAAGTTGTATCACTTAAGGACAAAACAATCAGGTGTGATGCAAGAAGCCCGCCAGGCAGATGGGAAGCAGAACCATCAGGAAGAGGTTAATACAGAGAAAAGAATACACCCGTAGGTGCATTCACATGTGCTGGAATGGCACCTCCTTGGTGTCTGGAGGTTTTGTAGATGTAAATGAATAGTGAAGCAACACCTCACTATTCACATCAGGAAATATCGTGGAAGAGGGCAAGCATGAATGCACTCTGCGGCCATGCTTTCCCAGCCTGAAGAAGCAAATGAAAATAGGGGGTTGGCCTACATGTCTATGTGGGACTGGGGTCGTGGTGGGGCTGAAGCTTCAGCATTGTGAAGTAGGACGCCACCTGCTGGGGCAGCTCTGCCAGTACACACTGGGCCAGAGCCTCCCGGGGCGCCTGCAATGAGACACACATATGGGGGCCTGTTAAAGTCTCTGGGGGGGATGCGGGGGCAGGAGCAGAGACTCAAAAATATACTAAAAATATATACTATACCAGAATGCATTTTATTTAGATTTAAATTATAATGGGGTGAATGACCATAATCACTGTAATAGAAGGGGCTCAAAAATATAATAGAAATATATTCTATACCAGAGTGCATTGTTTAGAAATGCAAACTATAATGACCACAGCCACATCACATTAACCACACTAAACAGCAGGCATACAATAGCGGGGTCCTGATAGGCTATTGCCAGAGGGGGCTACTCAGATAATGTAAGAAGCCTGTAAAGATCTCTGTCATCCATCAGAAGTAATATCAGGGGCCTGGCTGTTATCCCCACTTCCCTGAAGCCCCCCATCACCACAGCCAAGAACATGATCCATTCCCTAAGAATGGATTCAAGCCCAGGTTGAAAGCAGAGCGTTAGAGCATCGCCGGTAACCTCACAACAAAGGAGGATGACACCAACAGTGCAGAGACAGGCTGCGGCAGGAGGGATCGCAACTCACACCCCGACCTCTAACACCTGTGTGCGACTCACGTTCTGAAACTTCCTGAAGGGCACGAACTGCACGATGTCCCGCAAGGCGGGCTCGCCGGTGGGGGCCCGCAGCGTCCCGTCGTCGCCATCCAGGAACTCCATGGCGCTGAAGTCGGCGCTGCCAACCCCTATGATGATGATGGACATGGGCAGCTTGGAAGCGCAGACGATGGCCGTGCGTGTCTGGTCCAGGTCTGTGATCACACCATCGGTGATGATGAGGAGGACGAAGTATTGCTGTGTGGTTGGCGGAAGCAAGAGAATCCATGAGAATTAGAGGTAATTCTCAACTTTTCCGACAGGTGGCAGTGTTGTTCACACACTCACCGAGGCAGTTTTCTGCTGGCTGGCCTGAGCGGCAAATCGGGCTACAGAGTTGATGATGGGTGAGAAGTTTGTGGGCCCATAGAGCCTGACCTGAGGCAGGCACTTCCTGTAGGCGTCCACTATCCCCTCGATGCCTGGGAAACAGCACATGGCGCAAGTCACTGTCTGGCCTCCTCTGGGACCCAGGGGACATCCTGACTTAGGAAAGCAGTCAGACTTCTGTGCCTCAGCAACTCTAAGATGCTGAAGGTTTCAAGGGGGTCAGCCATTGGACCTTTGGGTAATACTTCACTTGAATAGTAAAGATTTAAAAAATGAGCTGCAGAAATGGCTAAAGAGTGAGAGAGAGGACCTACGAAAGAGTGAAGGTTTCTGCTTACAGGTTTAGACCTTGATTCTCTGCAGATTTTAGCGACAGCGGCAGCGTACCTGCACAGTACGGGTTGGAGGGGTTGAAGTTGAGGGGGAACTCGTGGGAGACCTGCGGGGCGTGACGCATAACGTGAGTGCCACCAGGGGGCGGGACATGGGGCTGGCGAGTTTAGCAGCAGAGTGTGTGATCTTACCTGCCAGGTGGGAGGGATCTGAGCTCCGAACCCAAATGCCGGAAACATCTTGTCACTGAGGGAATGAAGAATGAAGAAAATCCTGCTCACCAGAGGAACTGGGCTACAGATGGTCACCTCACCAAACATTAAGTAAACATTGCACCCCTTATTTAGCAGATGCTGAAGCAGCATGTTCTGCTAACCGGCTAGTCTTCTGACTGTACTCTCTAGCTATTTATTTAGTGTTTGAAACATGTCAGGGCAAGGGGGGGCAAGTTCGTTTTTTGACGTTGGGCCAGAAAAAAAACAGCAAACCCACCCCAGCCCATCCAGGATGTGCACTGCGCTCCCGGAGAGAATGTGCTATGGAAAATGGAAAACAGTCATCCTGTTATTGACAGGAATGCCAAACCCCCTTTAATCACTGATGCCCCCCCTCAAAAAAAAACAGCTTTTGTTAATACACCACAAGTTTCCATAAGTATCCCCTTCAAAAAAGCCCTGTGCATACACCATCCCAAGGATGTTGCCCTTGCTGGAGTCAGGCTAGGGTTGCCCTAGGATTAGTTTAGGGGTTAGAGGTAGGATTAGGATTAACCTGTCATAGTCCTGGATGACCAGGCCAACATTCCAGATGGCTGCCAGATACTCGTTGTGCCCCTGCGGGTTGATGTAGTGCAGAGAGTCTGGAGACCGGGGGTCGCCATTGGAGCCTGTGAAGTCCACCCCCACCTGGACGAGGAGGGGGGGAGAGGATGGAGAACAACAACGACCCATCTGATTATACGAATCGGGCGGGAGGAACGATTAATCCCTAACGATGTAACCCGGAGCAGAATGGGGCATAATGTCAGCATTTCCATTCTCTCCAAGAAAAATAATTTCTCCCAAGTGCTGCTTTACTATTCCCTCCAGTTACTTGCTGTTTTTCTTAACCCTGCTGCGTCAATGTGATGCTCAAAAAGATAAACTAAAGGAGTGAAATAGCGAACGAGAGCAACGAGGAATGACAGGGAGAGAGAGAGACGGGGGGAGAGAGGGAGAGACCATAAGCAAGAGTGTCCCTGGCAGTAATCCATCCCACTGGGGCGGTTCCCCCATCCCACCAGCACCCATAACGCACTGTGAAGTTGATCTGGCATCCACCCATAATGTAGTCCAGGAATGTGTACCTCTTCACCACCTGTGCGAAGGAGGCAGAGTGTGGTGAGAGAACATTCCACAGCCCATGTGACTGGAAGCGGGCGGGGCGGCAGGGGAATACCTGGCAGAGCTTCACGCTCACCACGCCTGAGTTCTTGTAGTTCTTCTTCTTCTGCTTCTTCTTGCTGTTCACACAATCAAACTCTGCCTAAGAGGCAGCCGGAGAGTTACAGGTGGTGAGAGGTGGGGACATGGCAACCCAGAGATGGGCCCGGTACCAGTACTGATGGTGCGACTCACCGGCGCGACGCGTGAAGCCTGCAGCAGCCGCGTCATGTTGGTCTCAAAGATGCCAATGAGGTCGTGTGACCCGTCATTGTCATAGTCATAACACTCCACCTGCCAAGGAATGTGGTCAGTGAACAAGTGGCGTCCCCATTTGGCAGGGGAAAAAAAAGCTTTCATCTACACTAAGGTAATGGGGTTGTCTGGACACACCGCATGCTGTTACTATCCATGGAGACAACACACACAGCAAAGCAGAACAGCAGCTCCACCATGTGGGACCAAATGGATGACATGACTAGATCACAGATTTCTGGAGTCTGCAGCAGGCAGGCGTCCAACCAACAGCACCCGAGTGCTGCTGCTCAAAGTCCAACAGCAGAGAAAGAACAATGAACGGCACACAGAGGAGAACAACTCACTTGATGTCCTCTGGGGGGCGGGCTATACCTCCTTGAGGCTGCTTTAGCCAATAAATAAAGTCCATTAGTAATCAACCGGTAATACCAGGTAAATAACAGTGCGAGCTCAAGGGAAACCGACAAGCCACAGACAGCCAGACCTCCAACCAGAAAAGCCACCTGAAAGCTTCTGCAAAGCCACCTTAGATACGATCCAGAACAGAACATGTCAAAGAGGCCTTCATCGCATGTTCAGCACCACAGGAAGGAATGCGAGTATGAAATGCAGTCAGTGTTACACTGTTTAGTAAAAAGTGTGAGTACAGGACCATCGTCACAGTGGGCAGGTGGAGGTGACTCACCTTGATGCTCTTCTCCATGTCGCCTCCACACAGGGCCTGCAGCGGGATCTGGAAAGGCTTCCAGGTGGGGTTCAGGTTGTTCTTGATCACCTGACACGAGAGTGACAACATCTTGCCTTAATGTACTAAATCAGGGTGGATCTTGCCTAGCCTCCCATCGCCACCTTTCAAAGCGCCCTTTCGTTTTAACCTTTAAATCTATTAGAATTATCTGAAGGGTTTGAATCAAAGGCAACTGGACTTCTTCTTTAGTGCACTTTTTTGTAGTGCGCTAGACTATAAATACCTGGAACTCCCCGTCAGACATTTAGAACTGAAGGTGGCTTTCGGATGAGAGGTGAAATGTCTTCAAGAAATTGCAAACTGATGTCCAGTTACCTTCAACTCAAACCCTTAAGATTATCATGTCCTGGATGACTGAGAACCACAGAGATATTATGATTATCATGAAGATTTACTAGAGGGCGACATGGTGGTGCAGTGGTTAGCACTGTTGCCTCGTACCTCTGGGACCCGAGTGCTTGCATGTTCTCCCTGTGTGTATTTCCCACAGTCCACAGACATGCTGAGGCTAATTGGAGTTAATAAATTGCCCGTAGGTGTGAATGTGTGAGTGAATGGTAACAGTGTGTGAGTGTGTCCTGCGATGGGCTGGCCCCCTGTCCAGGGTTGTTCCCTGCCCCGTGCCCATTGCTTCCGGGATAGGCTCCAGACCCCCCACGACTCAATAGGATAAAGCGGGTTGGAGAATGAATGAATGAATTGAATGAAAGATTTAGCAGGTATTAATTTGCATAACAGAATAATACTGACTTTTAAAATGCACAATGGAAGTAATTAGAAAATGAGAGTGACACGTATGCTGGTGCTGGCCCGGGGTGTCAGGTGTACGGGACGTTACCTCGGTCCTGTGGGCCAGCTGCCAGCCCGTCTCCGTCTGCCTGTAGAACTCCAAATAAGGGTCCGACTTCCCAAAAAAGTCCTGTGACATCGACAAGTGAGGGTGGTTAGAACCTCAGCGAATCTGGTGTATTTCAGTGCTTTTCTGTCATATTCCATCAATAGCTGTCCGACGTTTCCCTGAAAGGTCGTCTGCTTTTGCTTTCGTTCCTGTCTGCCGCTGCCTCCACTCGTGCCCCCAAAAACGGCAGCACTGAAGCGGCCGACGGAATCGCACTTCTATAGGTTTATTACCTTGTTGTCCAGTTTCCTGGCTTCAGCTTCGAAATTTACCACCCTGTTGTCCTTAATTTCTTCTGCAAAGATCTACAAAAACCAACAAATTGAAAGCAAAATTGGCATTTTCAGTGAAGCTCACCACACAGAGCAGCAGTTCTTAATATTATACTGCAAGAGGGCCTTGAGATGTGGTTTAAATCGGTTCAGTCTAATTACAGTCCAACCTGTGACCATTAAATATTTTATTATGAAGTGTTAAGTAGGATTTTCTGTTATGGAATATAATATAGATGCTAATTTCATCCAGACTTTATGTAAATTCAGCATTTAGGACCACGTCAACCTTCAGCAAGGAAAACTAATAAGGGGTTATGTATATTTAATTTTTTTTATTTATATGCTGCCTCATGAAATCCCCACATCCATCAGCTCTGTCCCTCTAAGTAGGGTTACCATATTTGGTGAAAAGAAAAACAGGATGTGTCCGGGAACCAGAATATTAAGTTTTCTCATTCACCAACTTATCCGATAGCGATTTTCAAATGAATATAAATAAGGTCTCATATTCACAGTCCAATCAGGTAGCACTTCTCTTATGAATATTAATCAGCTTTCCCTAACCAGTTACAAAAACCCAAGCTAAAGTTGTTAAGTTAGACTTCAAAAAGTCAGGGCTGTAGCCATGGTCTGCAGGGTTACCAAATTTGTTCAGCTGGCTGGCATGAAAATTTCAATTCAAGGCAAGCCTGCACACACAATTACATGTATGTGAGAATTTATTACCTTGTAAATAGTCTCTAGGGTTTGCAAACGACCCCAGTGCTTTTGATGTAGCCAATTTCAGGTTTATAATGGAAAAACATCAATTTGCTGTAAGATTTCTTGCGTGAGCATCTGAAAACGTGACAGTCACCCCAGACGCACAGAGTCGACAGCCCTTTATTTAATGATCATGGTGTCCATGAGCCTGGGGGGGGGGGGGGGGTGTCATCACATTACATTCAAAAGGCCTAGTTCTATTTGCAAGAAACATATTTTTATTGATGTTGAATATCTGGAAAACACAAATTCTGATGTAAACTAGGCTTCTTTGTAAGAAAGGTTTGCAAAGCACTTTGTTTTCGCTTTGACATGTCAGCCCTGCTCTGTGCAAATTGTTTTCTGGGGGAAAGGCAGTGTTAAATTATCAATGAAGGTTGCGGCTATTATATGAACGTGCCTTGCTGAATGAATTTAGGTCTATGTCACATTACAGAGCAGTAAAATATTATGGGTATAAAGCATGTAATTTAAGGTTATTTCCAATGATATATAAAATGTTTCTCTGGACACTATTACTGATACTGTCCCCTTCATAAGCTGTCTATTGTTTTTTTTTTTTGTTATTAATGACATCATGTGAAACATTACTCAGCCTAATGTAGCCCATTAGGCGTAATATTAAAGAAAGCCAACTTTTAATATGGCCAGAGCACCCTAGTCTATGCTTGTATTTCACACCAATCCCTCACTGTAACCACTGGGGTCACCGGAACACATCCCAGGAAAAATGAATGCAGGTGGGAATCAACCCTGGGCAGTTGTCAACACACCACAAGGCGCACACACACACACACACACACACACACACACAACTACAGAGTCAATTTAGACACACCAATCAGCATACCCTGCACCCAGAGCCCCAGGTTAAAACCCAAGCAAGCAGCATGCAAACTCCACACAGAAAGGACCTGGGAGCAAACCCAGGATCTTCTTCCTGTGGGGCAGCAGTGCTAACCACTGCACCACCGCGTTGCCCATATATTTTATGTGTTTCATAGAATTATCTTTACTGCAGACGCCATAGCAGGTCGCTGTTTTGGAAGGTTTTTCACAAATAGTGAACATCAGTTCATCTTACTGAATGATTTGCTGCCTGCATACCCACCCTCATGGTGCTGCAGGGTCACACACACCATGATTTCTGGAAGTTGATGTCACTCGTGAAGTAGTAAAGTAGACGTGCAGGAGTCTTGCAAACGCTGTGTGATGTTACTGAGTGGCTGCTGTATATTGAAAATTGGTGCCTTTTTCTTCACTTTATACTGCACTGTAACTTGCCATACTGGGTCATATGGGCTGCAGTGCTAAACCCAGTAAAACCTCTGATTTTCGAAAAGTCACCCGGACTTATAGAAACTCTACCCGTAAGTCACATATCAGTTCACAGTTACACTGCTCTGAAGTGTGCTCCTGTTACTGGTGTGTTTTTACGACTGTGGTCCTCTTAGAGTGAACTCGCCCAGTCAGGTGGGTGGTGCCATTCTGTGACATCATCTCCTCGGCTCCTCCCCCTCCAGTCACAGGTCCCCACCCACCGTGATGGTTCCTTTGCCTGCGGGTCGCTTGTTCTTCAGTACCAGTGGTCGGGTCAGCTTCCTGCTGGACACAATCTGCAAGGTGGATGGAGAGGTCCAGTTACGGCCACAACTCACATATCACTGCTCTTCTAGAAGTAAGATTATAGGGATTCTGTTCAAGGTTCTGGCAGAGCAGGGTTTGCAGGAGAAACCGTTGCTGCAAAAAGCGTCGACCAGATTGTGTTCAAAGCAACCGTGACGACAGGTCTGCTATTAACATGATTAAATGAAGCAGGCTTTTCATTTCTCGATTTTGCCAACATTGATTTCCACGATGGCACAGAACACGTCTCCGCAATGGGCTGGAGAAGTTCCAGAGAAAAGCTGCATGGTGGGTCACTGCCATTAAAGGCTGGCTGCCTCCTCCCAGGCTAATTGCAGCTGATGCTCGCAGAGTAAGGGGGTGGATCTGCTGACAGGAGCATCAGGGTGGGGTGTCAAATGGTGTTTATCATGTGACCTGTGCCCAAAGTGGGACATGCTGACAGACTCTCTGTGTCAGTCTTCTAGTCAGATGACTGAAACCTTGCTTTTTTTTTGTAGGTGCATTTACAAGCATTTGGTGGGTCTTGGGACCATTAGCAACGTGCCATGGAGTGTGTGATTAAAAATATTATTTGGATACTTTTTTTAATGTTGGACTTTTAAAAAAAAAATTATGAACAGTGCATAAAGCCATATTCTGCTTGCTATCACTGCACTCATCTTTTAGTGGAAAATGTGGGTCGTGCCATAATGA
The DNA here is from genome assembly GCA_026779585.1 of Mormyrus proboscirostris. Lineage (NCBI taxonomy): Eukaryota > Metazoa > Chordata > Actinopteri > Osteoglossiformes > Mormyridae > Mormyrus > Mormyrus proboscirostris. The sequence goes on from JAODKF010000089.1 coordinate 23,772,593, forward strand.
TCATGGAACAATGCGGGGCCTAAAGCAAACCAGATGAGAATCACCGATTCCGTAGATGATTTTATCCAAAGTGATTTACATCATTGAGAAGGCAAGATCAGCCAGTCCCTGGAGCAGCTGGGGGTTAAGGGCCCAATGGTGACATCACCGTGCTCAGCTCTCTCTCTCTCTCTCTCAAATATTATTTTCCACAGACACTAATGAGTGCACTGTTGGCTGGCCTATAAATACGGGCCACGAGTTCCAGCATCCCTGATGATCTCAGCCATACAGATCTGACTAACAAGTTATGTGTATCTCAGCCATCTTTTATCATGGGCATCTCAACCACAAATCTGCACCACCGGTTAAACTTCTGGCTCAAAAACACATGAAGGACTGGAGCTGGCACACAAACACACACACAGCTTTGACACAGATATAGACAGGGCATGCCCTATAGATACACACTCTGTGATCATTTTCAATGTGCAGATGGATGTGTAACATCTCACTTCAACCACCCAATCTGAGCAGGTATTCCCAGAAAAAAAAAAATGTTTATTTCTCGTTTTCCCACAGGGCTAAAATGTCTGATAGTCAAAACTAAGTGCTAAAACCAAAAAATGGCAAGTGTTCTGGGTCGCGGTTCTCCTTTTTAAAGCCACATGTCGGAACAACAAACCCCAACTTCACACTTAAGTGCAGTTCTTGAGCCTTCAATAGTACTTTTATATTTTAATATTTATAGAACAGAATAGAATATCTTTATTGGCACTGCACAAGTACACCTGTCACTGCAGAGATACAGAAAGATTTACTTTGCAGTTTCCGTACTCAATGCAATTTACCTACAATAAATTAACTCAGTGCTTCCCAAACCAGTCCACATGGCACACTGGACAGATCCACATGGGAACTGGGATAAAACAAAAATGTGGATCTGTCCAGTATGACCCGATGACTGGTTAGGGAAACACCGAAATAACTAGAAGTAAAGTACAAAGATAGAAAAGGCAGTAAGTGGTGAAAGCAGCAGTAAATAATGAAAGCAGCATTAAAACCAGTACAGTACAAAAAGCAATTCATTGAATGGCATTAGCACACGGTTTGGGCAGGATTAACGGAGTAAACAGTACTGAGAGAATGAAGAGCGTAAATAGCAGTAAGTGTCCAGCGGCATTATATAGCAGTAATGACAGCACAAGTATCACGGTATTACTTTGTGCAAACAGGATATAGAAACCCAATATGAGTGAATTAGTGAAATAGTGCTGGTGCACTGGGGTAGCTGGTAGCACAGGTTACATGAGGGGGGGGCTGGTCAGGTGTTTCAGGGAAATTACAGCCCACCCTAAATATTGTATAAGGCTCCTTGAATAGGTAATCAGCCATGACTGATTTCTCTTAAGGTGCCATTTTACCGCTTGTATTTATGGCTTCTAGATGTTCATTTTACCCAAACCTAACATTTTGCACCACGTCAGCCTTTGACAATAAAAAACAACGCGACTTTATCTCTATTTCTGCCTCACAGAAACGTTGAGCTCATGAAATCTCCACTCTCAGGGCACGTAATACCGCCGACTGAAGTGGAATCGGCACGCACCTGCCCCAGGGTGCATTCCAGTTCGCCCAGGAAGTCGTCGTCGCTGAGGTCAACCGTTTTGTTGTCGATGTCATAGATCGCAAACTTCAGCTGCTGCACCAGCTCGAAGTAGTAATCCACCATGAACTTCTTGGCAAATTTGGGGTTCAGGCAGTTCTTGACCCTCTCGGTACGACCCACCTGCCGACGGAATGCGATAAAAAGGAGAGCAGTTTTTAATTAACTTTGTTAAGCTGAAGTGATGAGTATGACATGGCCTTGCTAAGATCAGCTCGGGTTCTAAGCCTCATTATTATAACCTAAATTTAGATCCATTTCATCTTTGAAGCTCTACTCATTGGGGGGGGGGGGGGGCGGGAAAAGCCAAGACCGCAAACCACTGGGTCCCGGACGTGTTCATCAGCAGGACGCACAGCGGATCCGACTTGGAGCCCACGTCCATGTCCAGCAGGTTCTCGCAGGACACAGTCAGCTCCACCTTGGTGACGCACTGTGCCGCCATCCTGGACCTCCTGGAGACTGACGTGCAATGATGTCAGTACACACGGTGCCGCACATATGCACTCATACACGTTACCTCCAGGGTCACCGGTTCGAATCCCCATCCTGGCTCTGAGCATGTGTAGTTTGCACGTCCTTTTTGGCACAAGTTTTCCCCAGATATCCAAATATATGCAGTTTGGTGAAGTGGCTTTTCTAAATCCCTGCTATTCTGTGAACGTATCTCTTGCAGTGGACTCAAAGCCCAGCCTAGATTTGCCTGCCTTGTGCTGCATGGGATGGCATCCAGGCTCCGTGTAATACTGCACTGGATGATACATTTTTAAATTTACTTGCACTGTACACACAAATACACTCCGAGGCCGTAATGCACATAGACAAAATCATTCTGCAGACAGGAAAAGGGGGCATTTTAAGTCCCAGACCGTATGCCCCTGCAAGCTTACTTAATTGTCTGCTTTCGCTAAGGCTGTCGTCATTGCAACACATGTGCATTACAAAAGGCGCAGACGCTTTGAATGGGTGGAAAACTGTCATCGGTCACAGGACTGGTTTATTTACGCATTCATGGTGCAGGTGGCATTGAGTGAGGTTTAAAGGAGGTTTTCTTGTTTTCTTTCTTGTGTCATACCTGTAATGCCAGTCACTACTGTGCCACAAAAACAGAAATGATCATAAATACCTTAACATAGGCTGGGAGCTTTATAAACCACTCATAATTTAAGGGCTCAAACCACCTTCCAACACCCCAGGGGGAAATCACACCCAGGAGCTACTCCCAGATCGTTACTCAATATAATCTACATCCCCGGTGCCTCCCCATCTGCTTTTTGATGTGAAGTATAACGAACGTGCGAACTATCAACCCCAGTAAATGAACTAGGGGCTACAGTTTGTGATTAAAGTAACGAAGGACCGCATATTTCCAAACCACTGTGTTGCACAAAATTCCTTTTCCTGCTGCGTAAACGCCCATCGTCTGGTAAACATTAAACGCCACGTATTAGCAACAAGGAAATAAAATAAAACAATAAACATAACCAGAGCGCACTGCTGAGGCACTATGAGTTACAACGCATCGGGACTGGGGTCAAAGTTTTTAAAACTGTAACAGGGAGAGACTTTAGTGCTGCAGATTCCGCTGGCGTGTGACAGACCCGCATGGCGCAGCTGCGGGCTGCTCCCTCCCGCATACTACAGTCCTCAGTTACCCTGTCCGGTAAGTAATACATATGCCTGAAGCCCGTGGACTGATCGGTATCAAACGCAACCATCGCAAGCATAAACTCACCTATTCAACTAGCAATCGCCGGCCCACTCCGGAGAAACCCTTCAAGTGAGTCGGAACTGGCGATCTGTGCACTCCCCCAGCCGCCCTGCCCGACGTAACAGCACCCGCCCACATCCGCGGCGCCTTCCTCCGTCCTGCAGTTTACAGCAGCTCCGTTTAATAAATGTCGTCTGTCGACACTGTAGTCGGTTTTGAAAGAAATCTAGAATTATGAGAATCGATAGCAATACAATTTAAGAAGCGAACGACAGACTGCATGAAAAAACAGTGGGTTTACGATTCATCTGTTGGCCTCTCTGTACTCTCGTTTTCTCAGTTATGCTAGTGTTTTTAAAACATTCACCCTGAGCTCGTAATCGATACGCAGTTATAAAAATTTACGGATGAATAAATATGACGCTATATCAAGTAATGTGAGAAGCCCAAAAGATTCTGAAAATACAAATCAGGTGGTTTCGTCTTAGATATTATAATATTGCACAGTAGGGTAATTCCAATGTGAACCACAACCATCCCTTTTGGTGGAGTGACGTTGCCATAGGAACCATTGTACGAAACCTTTGATTCCGGTCGGAAAGTCAAGGAAGTGGCGCTTGCGTACGTCACCGTATGTATTCCGGAGCGTCCCTAATTCTTACATTAACCACAAGGGGGAGCCCCGTGTAGGCAAAGTCAAGTCGAAATAGGAACCATTATGTAAGGTGCCCTTGATTCCAGTCGGAGGTGAAGGGGGTGGTATCTTAGTACGGCCCAAAATCGTGATCCGATTAAGAGATGTTTCGTGTATTTTTCAAACTAGAAACCACAAGAAGAAATGTTCGTACGCAAACTCGATCAACATCACACCAGCAATAACAATTTATGTTTCATATTTGCCTCTACAGATCTGATCTGGTACAGAAGTAATGCGTAATGTTGTATGCGTGTAAACGAAGCTCTGGTAGAAATTGTACAATCGTCAATATAATATGTGTACGTACTTCAAATCAGTCATTCAGTGCAATAAGACGACATAGCCATCTTCTCGCATTAGATAAACTCTGTGCTGTTTTAAATAACTGATATATCATTCAAGAAAATACAATACAGCTTCTTCATTTTGTCAAATCACTACGTAATGCATTTCCTCTTTCCGGTAAAAAAAAAGAGTGTAAAAAGGCGCTGCGAGGGCAAATGTGGCTCAAATCTTTCTTGTGTCAATTTCCTTGATTTTAAGTGCATAGAGCGTGTTGCGAGGGTGACTCACCGGGAGCGTGACTCGAAATGATGGCGGAGTGTCGAGGGTGTAGTTTGGGATTGGGCCTACGTCTTCGTTTGTATTCCGGAGGGTAGCAGTCGGCCATATCACACACAGGCTGAATCAATCCACCCCTACGCTCTCACCGCGGTTAAGTTAGCCTCATATTCGATATTTAGTTTTCTAGCTTTAATAACTTTTCACGTAAGTAAGGTGGGACGTTTTTAATGACAGAATCGTGTTGTCTAGTACACAGACAACGATGCAGACCGATTATTTTTGCGCTTCAAACCATTTCGTGATTTGTGCAAAATCGTGTTAATAGCTAATATTATAGATGCTGTAATGATATGGTGGTTTAGCATTTTGGACTCGTGGCGATTGTTGCACACCCCTTTGTTTCCCAGATTACATACGAATTTTAATTAATTTTTGAATGTTCGGATGTATCCGTAAAATGTGCAATGGGACAATACATGAATGGGTTAATAACTTTACAAGACAGGCACTTCTAGTGAAGTGTGCTTTGACTACAAGGAACAATGCACACCCTTTGGATTTCAGACTATTTTTGTCTGTAATAGTTATTAATTATTATATTGCCTCCATTTAAAGTGCAATGGGGCAACACACTAAAGGGTTAATAGCTCTGAAACCGAATGGGACAGCCATGTCCTATGAAGTGTGCATTGATCAGGGGAACTTGGGGGACAATGCACACCCTTTGGATTTTCAGAATAACTTTCTCTCTGACAGTTATTAATTAATAATTAATACATTGTATGTACATTAAATGGCATAGGGGCAACACATTAAAGGGTTAATAGCTCTGAAACCTATTGAGACAGTCATGTCCTATGGACTGTGCATGGACCAAGGGAACCTGGGGGACAATGCACACCCCTTGGATTTTCAGAATAACTTAATCTCTAACAGTTATTAATTAATACATTGTAACCTTATTGTATACTTTGGTGATCTAAAGTAGCCATAGGAAGAAGGACACACTACGTAATACTCCTCAAGAAGAGGGCAATTTCAATCAATGGGTTCCAGTATGGTCTGTACATGCCTAAAAGGCTAATCCACGGCACCACCAAGAATGTGCATTGGTCTTTTCTTCTCTAGAATTAATCACAAGAGCAGGACGGGAGGAGGCCTTTTTCAACATACATAGGAAAAGTAAATTAAACTTAAACTACACAATAACAATAGTCCATGCCCTAAAAAAGTTCTGTTCAGAGCTGGAAGTTTCAGGTCCAGAAAGTAAAAATGCAGGCCAAGATTTTGTTTCAACCAACCAGTTCAGTACTGTATTTCTGTGACTCTTTATACTGAATTGGTTGGATGAAACAAAATCCTTAAACTAAATATTTTTACTTTCTAGACCTGAAACTTCAAACTCTGGTTGTACTACATCGCTTTCAGGTAGTAGCATAGTTAGGACTACTTACTGTAGATGCATGTATAAACACTTTATTTAACCAATGCTGGGCCACAGAAAAGAGTGTGACCTATCCAACAAGACTAATCTTTCTGTGTATTATGGTTAACACATATTTGTATTCTTCAGTTTGATTACACATATTCAGTTAATCACACACACATTAATCTTTACTGCCCTTGGTTTCAGTTTTACTCTGGTTTAGGAAACACAAACCAAAAAAAAAAATCCCACAACTTGATGAAAAATTTGAATACATGATGAGCTCAAAAGAAATTTTGCCATCTGAAGCCGGAGCTCCCTGAAGTTAGGTTTGGAGGGTGGAACTATGATTTTATCTGCCAGGTCCGGAAAGCTTGTCACCATTTCTGCAGCCATCTGTACATACAAATAATGTATATTGCACATAGTTCAGCAAAAGCTTTAATGTAGCATCACTTACAAGTGAAATGTTAAATGGAAAGAATATAAATACAAGAAAAAAGAGGATAGACTACATGAAACTCCAAACTGTAAATGTTCCTTGCATAAAATCAGCAGCAAATGAAAGGCAAAGGAAACAAGTACTGTAATAGGACCAGAGATTTATCCAGTACTCACCTTCATAACAAAAACTCCACAGCTGCTACCATCAATCTGCTTGGTGTGTTCAATTGTGCTGGGCTTCCATTTCATGTCCACCCAGTCTTCCAAGCCATGCTGAATGAGGCCATCTTGAAAAATTAACTAACATAAGGAGAGATTAATTATTTAAACTGGTCCTATTAGTTTCTCACTAATAAAATAAATTAGCAAATCAAGGCAAGTTTAGGTGTTTCACCCTGTTTAGATGGTAAAACCAACTGTTCAACCCCTAAGGATCTATTGGATTTGTGATCTATTGGGTTTATATTCAGCAAACATTTTTGCTATGTAATCTGGGCCTAACCCTTTTAATATCTTACATGAAAAGCACTGTTATATGGATTATGCAAATGAATACAAAAACAGAATTGTTGGACCTCTGAGAAATTAAATAATCAAATGTTAAAATTATAGTGAGTGTTGTGTTGCATGTGTCTTCCATCTTTGACCTCAAAAAGCCTCGTAAGAAATAATTTATATGTGTCATTTTAGTAAGACATAATTATATTTGGTATAAAATGTTTGTGTGGGATTACACTTTGACCGCAAGTATTCATGTAAGAGTAATGAGATTACCTGAATCGCTTTGCTGCCTTTGCAAAATCCTCAGCTTCACAGTGTCCATTTGGGTCCAGCACAGAAATGATCACTTTTATGGCATTCAGACACTGTGGGGCAAAAATAAAGATGCTATTCAATCTTATAAACACAAAGGTAATTAAAAATCGTAATTCTTTTCACAATGTACTTGTGATTCATAATGTACTCTACTTTCTGCGGAGGCTGAGGAAAGCCCATCTCCCACCACCCATCCTCACAACCTTCTACAGAGGGATGATCGAGAGCATCCTGAGCAGCTGTATCACTGTCTGGTATGGAAATTGCACTGTAACAGACCGCAAGACCCTACAAAGGATAGTGAGAACGGCTGAGAAGATCATCAGCGTCTCTCTTCCCTACCAAACAACTCCATGGTACTGATCGGAGTGCACCTGTAAAGAAAAAGAATAAAACGTATAAAATTTACATTTTAATGAGAATGTGTTACATATTTTTTCACAATACAAGTTTCATGGTGTGAGGGAGAGGTGATCAGCCCCCCCCGCTGCTGATCCACAGAGTATGAGACGCGCTGTTTTACTTGCTGCAAGGGTAACCACACCGACTGCAGGGTGAGCTACAAAGGTGTGGCACCTCGACAGAGT
>JAODKF010000089.1:23956475-23974991 GCA_026779585.1 Mormyrus proboscirostris
GTTCATACAAATATTTACACATTAAGTTTACTGACAGTAAAAACAGTTGAAAGTCAGAGGACGTTTCTTTTTTGGCTAAGTATACTTAAAATTAAATAAAATGAACTTGCAGACATATATACATATTGTTTATGTTTGGTTTTATACACTACATACTTGGGATTAGAACAAAGATGACTTTTAAAAACAAAATGTTTTGTGAAAATCCAGGATAATGAATACATAAATGAAATAAATGAACAGATCGCAGGGTTCATGAAAGTAATATAATTTTGGGGTGGGGGGGGTAAATATTTATGCTTGAATTTTAAGCATGGTTTGCAAACTCCTGAGAGTTCAGACGTTCGTTACAGCCCTAAATGCTTTCATCATTTTTATTTTTTAGTATATTATTATATTCATTTGAAATCTATTTTAGTTTTACATGTGATTTCATTAGTTTTTATTTTAAAGATGTAAATGTATTCAGCTGTTATATTTTACTTTAGGTTTTCCTAACTTTATTTCTAGGGATAGACCTAAAGTTGTAGGACTTTGCTGACTTCTACAAAATGCAGCCATGTGGTGCCATTTGCCATTTCTATAGTTCAAGTGAATTGCACAAGAGGTGCAAAGATAACGTCATTATTTTAGCTAAATAGCATTTAAAAACAGTAATGGGAAGTATTTGATATTAGTTTTCATTTCATCTTAGTTGGTTTCCGAACCAGTAATTATAGCAGATTTCATTTTTGCATTAATTAATTACAAACCACCTCAGGGATGGTAACCTGAGTACAGCTATGTGGCGAGTGATACCTCAGCATCACACTAGTCCGAATGGACCAGTGTGAGTTTTTTTCCAGTGGCTGGAGTGCCAATCCTGCCACCAACCCACCAAATAAACAATTTGCAAATGAGGTTAGAAAAATTATTGAGCTATTAGTTAAGTTCTCCCCAAGCGAGCTTGATGGGCCGATTGGCCTCCTCTCGTTTGTATAATTCTTATGTTCTTATGATAAGTCAATAACATAATTATCGTGACAGGCCTAGCTCAGAAACAAGCTTTTCATTTAAACACATATTCAACAAGCAAAGGCGATTCCATGAAATACCATCATTTTTCTTGTAGATAAATCTAACTTTAAAACTCATTTTCCAAAATGCAAAAGTCTTCCCCGAACGGACTGGGTCCAGGCAGATGAAACAATTGTTTTTACACTCAATGGATTTTTCATCCTTAAAGATATACATCTTTCTGACATTTGGAATGACAGTGGAAAGCCTCTTTTCACCTGTGGTCCCTCTACAAGTTCGTCCAACACAAATAGCACATCCTTCTTCCAGGTACCCAGTGTACACTCCGTCCACTGGCCCTCGGATGCGCCGCAGCCAGTGTAATCAAACCTGCGCGACACCACACATCTTGGTGACAATACTGCCTTATGTTATATGCAGTTCATACCCTCACTGCCAATAATATTCTTTGGTTGTCTAAAAAACATGATGCAGCAGAACAGAGGTGCAAAAAGACCAAAAAAGACCATCTGTATCGTCCCCCGTGAAACTGGATCTACTGCACACCAAATGGTACATCCAACAGCAGTACATGGCAACATCAAGGAGTTACATTTTCACACAACTGAGCCATTTTCTCATAAATACCTATAAAGAAATTAATCCTTCTAAACTGCAGAATATAGAATTTAATTACTTAATGTATGACAAGCAACTAAATCATCAAATCTTGCAGTAAAACTGAAGTTAATTTATTCATCTCTCCATCAGAGACTCACCTCAGGTAGGAGTGGCCCAAGGACTTACAGAACTCCTGCAGAGCTTCAGCTTTCTGTCCTGCCATGGTGGAGGCAAAACCAGGGAGGAAGACCACACCTGGGGCCTTTCCCTTCACCTTCTGATAGGCCAGCTTGGGCAGGTCTGCTCGGCTCACATACTGTACGGAGGATTTGCACCTGGTTCCTTTCATTCAGATGCAAAAAAGAATTTGTAAAAACCGAGATGCAGACATGAACACCCAGGAAAACAAAATTAAATCAATTGACTTGTTGCAGATGTCACTATAAATCAAAGCACACACGTGCCAACATTTCAGCAAAAAAAGTGTTTCTTAAATTAACAAAGCATTCCATTTTGTCCAGCCAGGAAGATGAGCTTGTCTGTGTAAGTAAAACACGGTACCCTTCTTAACTGTTTGCATTCTTCCTTGAAGCTCTAGGGGCAGTGCGTGCCTCTAATCAGAGGTTGCTGATTAAAATGCCAGGATCAGCATGGAGATTTCACTGGTGCAAGAAAATAATGACTGTCTAGGATGCTTTCGATGGAGCCTTCCAAATGGGACAGCTTTGTCGCGTCGCTGTGACGCATTCAAACTTCGAATGCAGCCTTGAAAGACACAGCCCCTGAATTTAGTTGCTCCATTAACTTAAGTGAAAGAATGTCATTGTTGACGCCACAGAACACACCAAAACACACCCCCTGCATTTAACCCCATATGTGACGTTGCAGTGGGCAACTATTATTTTAGCACCCGGGGAGCAGTGCTTGGGGACGGTACCTCGCTAGTCGGGGATTCGAAGCAGCAATCTCCCAATCACAAGCACGCGTCCCTAACCACCAGGCCTCTCGTGCACCTCGCTTTGGATTAAACTGTCTGCTAAATAAATGAATGCGGATGGACATGCGAATATTTAAACAGTTCTTTAGAAGTGCAATCATTAAGACTGGTCGCAATAAGAACAATAACTGAACCGCAATGTTAATATTATTCAAGGAACGTGGTTAGGTATAACACTGTTATTAATCAGTTAAGTAACCAAGCAGTAATTCTGGGGTAAGGTCAACTTCACGGTATAAGAAAAATCAAAGCTGCGTGCGTACTAAGAGAGCACCCCTGTGTGCTGTAAAGGCGCCATGCCGTCCCGAGCCAGCGTACATTTATCTTTTCAAAATTACATTCCATCACCAATAACATGTATAATGTCTGCGCATAAGAACTTTTCAATAATATAAATGCATAATACGCCACACTGGGAGAAGCGCTTGCCAAAGTGCAGCTGCGGAGGCCTGAGCCATAGACTCAGTCACTACAGTAACATTTAACCACCATGCAAGTACAGTGATACTGTTAAGAACACAAAACACACACTGACCTCCGGACGACTGAGCCAAACATAAAGCAACCTTTCGTCTGACTACAGACCAGCCGCGCCACCGGAGCACCGATGCAGCCATGCTGTTTCCAAAACACGCGAGAGTAGGATGTCGTTCCTCATCATCACGGAGGGGTGCCCCCGCCCCTTCGCGAGACGCTAGATCCCGCGTGACCATTCACACCGCGAATATAATCAATATGCATGGCAAACGAGTCATTCAGTGGTCTCCGGTAAACATGATATTAGTGTGTGTTTAAGTGTAAGAGCACACATTAAATTTTTAACAATTTTCGTGTAATTTGAGCAGCTTTACAATGGGACATCTGTATCACAAGAAGTATCGTAGTATGAGGGTTTCCAGAGAAAACAAAGGTGATGTGAATCTCGGGTTTTTAAGTGAAATTTGACGTGGAGTGAGATCCATTATCCGTCTGTCTGTATGGTAACGATCGCAATAAGACGCGATGTTACTGAGCAATATTGTTCTAAGGGACCGGGGCTGAATCACTAAGCATATTCCATCCCCATCCCCATCCCAACTCCACCCCTGAGTGTCTTCCTCCGGAGTAACAAGTGCGCTGAGACTCCCGCCCCGCTGCACTTTGTTCACTCTACGTGTTAATATTGCAAACTTAGACTCTGCATCCAGGTGACACACAGTTCGGTATTCTGGTAAATCTGTCCCCAGCGGCCCTATATTTTATGGCAGACTATTTGGTTGCTAGTTACAGCCTGTTATTTTCAGAGTGCTCTCCAGGTTAGCGTGAAGCTAGCCGCTTAACTTGTTGTTCGAAATGCAGTGTCCACGCTTTCTTAAGAGACGCCGAACCTTTGGACTTCACCGTAGCCTTATTAACTAACCACTGGCAGCAAAGGTCCACCGTTTGTAATTTCGGAATCTCAGCGTTAAATATTATGGAAAAGGTATGTGTATGCTGGTTTTTATCTTGTGTTTTGAATTGGGAGATAAAGTAATTAGTTGCGCAATTTATAAGATGAGATATATAAAACAAAGTATTTACAAGGTTATCAATTAAGTTCTCAGTTAGTCGTTATGATACATCAGAATTGATACCAAGTATGCATATAACCATGTTGCGGTAACTATTAAAATCCTAGTCCTAGCGAAGTCATTGCTTGATGTTACGGTAACTGGTTGTTAGTTGTTAGTGATGTTTGGTGTCTCCGAATGAAATCGCTTTCATTACGATGGCTGCTTTTTTGGCGTTTTACGGTGATTGAAGTTCATAATGGAATCATTTGTTTGTTGCTGCAGTAACTGATTTTTAGTGTTTTTAAAACGACCCGGATGTCTCAGAACGAGGTGTTACGGTTTTGTAGTGATGGGGGTTGGACATTGCCTGGTATTGCGGTAACTGATGTGTTTTCGTTTTGATAACTCTATTTTTTCCTTGTTTTACTGCTAGGTATTGTAATAAACTACACAAAACTGGTCTTAGAAACTATGGGGTGGTTGGGAGAACGTAGCTGATTGGTCATAGAATGAATGCACTTCTCAAGACAAATGGGAATAATACCACAATGGAGAAACGTGGTGGACGGTTTTACATAATATGCTGAATGTATGCTTTTTAAGTCGGTGCCAAAAGAATCCTCAAATTGCCTGGCGCAGGATAACATTAACATGTCTATTATGTAAACGAGCCATATCAACTTCTGGCTACTTATCTTGGGCAGGGTCGCAGGGGGTTTGCAGCCTTTCCGAGATAACATGGTACTTGGCAGGGGTGCACCTTGGATGGGATACTAGTTCATCACAGGGCCACACATGCCCGCACTCATATATTATATTGCCAATATAGAGACACCAGTTAGCCTGACTTCATCATTGTGCTGTGGGAGGAGACGTGTGCAACACAATGAGAACACTCATATTGTATTACATAATTAAAATAGCCTAATTAAACAATATAATTAAAAGCATTGTTGGATGACTTATTTATTTTTTTGGAAAATAAAGTTATATAACAACCTAACAATGCAGGTAAGTATGCTTCTTGGCCATAAGGGTCGGGATCAGCATGAACAAAGTTCATCAGTGCTCTAATGGCCCTGCATGCCTGTTCCTGTTCCCCGGTGAATGGGATTCCTGCTGGTTTCTGTCTCTGAGTAGCTTTTATATGGATTTTCCCAGTAGATGTGCTTCCTGGTCCTTGTAAAGGGTCGTATTACACTGCTTTTCCCAAAAAGTCATTACCTCACACCCCGCACTCTGAACTCATTTCTGAGCAGTAATTTAAACTACATTGCAGAAAGCAGATATCCAATCCCAAGTAGGAGACAGACAACAAGTCACCAGCTGACTACAATGCAGTTAGTCCAGCCGTATAGCTGTGCCCTCTGATTGTAGGATATTTAAACTTGTTGCAGTTCTGACCCACTCATTCTGGGCCCCATTCAAAGAGTTAAGCCCTAGTAATCAGATTAGGACCAGCAGACAGGCCTCACACTGTTTAGGGTTAATACAAACATGACAGATGTTCATAAAGACAGACGTACAACAGCAGCAGCAGGCTAAAGATGGCAGGCTGGGCTAACATAATGGGTCTTCACTAAGGATGTAAAAAGTGAGGCTGACCCTTACGTTGGATGGCAGGTGATTCCATAGACAGGGAGACCTACAGATGGTCAATTTTTTGCACCTTTAATTTGTCCCAAGAATTGCAGGAAGACCTATGTCCTGAGATGTTCTAGATTTTATACATCAGTCTGTTTTCTTAGAGTGGCCAGATTTTTAATGACTTTCAAAGTCAAAATGGGAATTTTAAACTCTTTCCTGAACTTGATAGAGACCCAGTGAAGAGATGTTTATGTGATTGTTTTTTCTTCTAATGGTTACAAGTACAGCTGACATGATTACTTGATTAAACTCAATTACTCTGTTATTACAAACCAAATTTAATTCTCAGTCACTCGCCAATATGGCCGAAGGAAGATGACGCATAGTGGATGAGGGTCAAAATATACAACGAAAGAATTAGTTGTGAAAATCACTTCACATGAAAGTGAATGAAAATGCAGCTGTGTTGCAAAGCAGAATTTAAATATCACCACAGCATGACTGAAATGCGAATGCGTCTTAAAAGAAGACATTCAGGTTTGACAGATTCACCCAATAATGCAAGATTAGCCATGGATGTGTGCCGTTTAGTCTCTTGGAGAAGACTAACCTGTATTTGTCATCATTCTGACTTAAATTGTTTAGTTTAATTTGCTTTCTATGTACCTAAAAATAATTGCTGCTAAAATGAAAATTAGCCTTGTCATTTAGCTGCATCATAATCAATACTTTATTCCCCACGAGGGAAATTCTCTTTATACCTCCCACAAGTTGCTCTTGGTAGGTGAGGGCAAGCTGGCCATGAAAGGCAGCCACCCATAGCAGCACACAGGGACCTGAGGGTAAGGGGCCTTGCTGAAGGACCCACAGATGTACCAAGGTCTGGTTTGAACCAGTAACCTTCCAATCATAGGCACAGACACTTAGCCCACCGAACCACATGCTGTTGTCATGTGTCATATGCTACATGTATGTGTGTTTTGAGTAGGGATGATCAAAAAAATTATTAAAAATATGGAGGAGATGAAAATTAATTTTTTCCAAATTATATTGCCAAATAGACAGTGTCTGTCAGAGTTGGTGGTGTTGCTGTGAGTTGTGCCAGCTGGCACAACATGGTGCCGGTAAATCACTTGCTTTTTCTCATTATTGTCTCTATGGAATACTAAATATTTCCATACAGTGGAAAATGAATGCCTTTTCGTGATCAGTTCTTGTTCATTGTCTCGGAGAATGCACGCTGAGCTCATGTAAAAGCAGCAGTTGGTAGACTTTAGACTTTTTCATTTTTTTTTTAACTACATACTAGATAAAATTGCAACGCTTGCTAAGTTTTGTTTCTTATGACCGAGTAAAAATGTTTTGAGGCAACTTATTGATGGTTTGAACTTTGAACCCAGCCGACTCTCACGGTTCTAACAGTGTGACAGTTGCGTATACATGAAATGCCATATCAATTACTGTTGTACATCACAACTGTCCAAGCCTAGCAGGGCAGCACAGTGACACAGTGGGTAGTGCTGTCGCTGCACACTACCTCCTATATAAGGAATTCACATGTTCACCTTCTGTGCGTGGCTTTTCGGTGAATCCTCCTGTTTCTTTCCACTGTCCAAAAGCATGCAACTTAAATGGATTGGGGTGCCTGTTTTGACCATATGTGTGACTGAGTGTGTACCCTCCAGTGGTTGGTTGGTTCCTGCCTTGCGCCAATTGCACTCTTTATAAAATATAAGGGTCAGTCCATGTTAAATCATCACACTTTTGGACCTGAACGTTAACAATTTTAACGAAACTTGGCATGCTGATTTAGTCACATGAGTATCTCATGAAACTGAAATTTGGCCTGTCTGGGATCAATATTGAGGGAGATTTAAGCGACCAAAATTTTTAATTTTTTGGGGGCTATGACTTTGACTGGCTATATTTACCTTAATGTAAGCTACACAGAAGTAGTCCTTATATAGTTTTAAAGCTATTGTCCAGCTCTATAGATTGAGCAAATAGTATGGCATCCTCATAAGGATAATTACTATGTAATAACTGATTAAAATATTAAAAATTCTATAACAAAAAAAAACCTATATTTCAAAATTGATCTTTTTTTTTTTTACTATAGCTAAGTGTATTGCACATTACCAACATAACTTATTGTATATATTCAGATTATCTCAGGCTGAGGGAATTCAGAGTTCAGCAGGTTGATGGCTGTTGGAAAAAGGTATTTTTTAGTCTGTCTGTATGTGTATGGATTGATCTACAGCACCTTTCAGATGGGAGGAGCTTGAACAAAGCAAGTCCGTTATTTTTTTAGCCATTTTCACGCAGCAAGTCTTATGCAGATGGTCCAGCAGTGGCAGTTCCGTGTTGACAATAGCTTGTGCTGTTTTTACAACTTGCTTCCGGGCATGTTTAGCAGCTTTGGTGCAGCTTTTCCGCAACGCTGTCATGCAGTTAGTCAAAACACTCTCCATAAGTGCATCTGTAAAAGTTAACCAGCAGCTTCTGGGGAAGGCTAGCCCTCCTTAGCCTCCTCAAAAAGTAGAGGCCTTGTTGTGCTTTGCCTACTACCACTGAGGTATTGTCAGCCCAGGAGAGGTCCTCTGTGATGGTGATTCCGAGAAACTTAAAGCTGAATACTCTTTCCATAGCCTCAGCTTTGATTGTGCAATGTTTTCTTTGGTCTTCTTGGTGTTTAAGACCAAGTTGTTGGTGTTATGCCATGCTGTTAAGTTCCAAACCTCCTCCTTATATGCAGCTTCAACATTGATATGAATCCAATGGCAGTTGTATCATCTGCAAATGCAACAGTAGTGTTCGATTTGTGGGTAGGTTGACAGTCATGGATGAAAAGTGCATGGAGGAGGGGACTTGGCACCCAGCCCTGTGGCACACTGGTGCTCACAGTGAGGGTGGATGATATATACAATTCCAACCTGACGGACTGGGGGCAGTTGGTGAGAAAGTCCATTAACCAGTTGCATATGGAGGGGCTTACACCTAATACACTGAGTTTGTTGATCAGGTGGCTTGGTATGATGGTGTTACAAGCTGCGCTGTAGTCAACGAAGAGCATCCTAATGTAGATGTTGGGCTTTTCCAGGTGCGAGAGGGCAGCATGCCCTCACAGATATATCTGTTTGCCCGGTAGGCAAACTGGTGTTGGTCTATATCAACTGAGACAAAGGCTTTAATGTGGGGGAGTACCAGTCATTCAAAATACTTTGTGGTGACAGGGGTGAGAGCAACTGGTTGGTAGCCATTACGATAGGTAATCATAGGTGTTTTTGGAACAGGCACTATGGTTGTGGATTTCAGGCACGCAGGAACTGTACTTAAGGAAAGAGAGAGGCAGAATATGTGGTGAGCTAGTTGGTGAGCACAATATCAGGACCTGCTGCTTTCCTTATAATGATGTTATTGAGTGCCTGCCGCACCTCATGTGTGGAGTACCAATGGCTCTGAGGCACCCGTCAGTGTGAAGCTGACTGGAGGTTGGTTATTGCCCTTGTTGAACCTTGCAAAGAAGTCATTATTTTCTTGGGGTTCAGGTCTCCGCCTGCGTTACATGTGTGTGGAGTTTGCATGTTCTCCCTGTGTCGTCGTGGGATTTCCTCCGGGTACTCCGGTTTCCCCCCACGGTCCAAAGACATGCTGAGGCTAATTGGAGTTAATACATTGCCCGTAGGTGTTCATGGGTGAGTGAATGGCAACAGTGTGTGAGTGTGCCCTGCGATGGGCTGGCCCCCTGTCCAGGGTTGTTCCATGCCTCGTGCCCATTGCTTCCGGGATCGGCTTCGGACCCCTCGCGACCCAATAGGATAAAGCGAAAAGGAAGGAAGGAAAATGAATGAATGAATGTTCTTTTATGGCACTCCGTGATATTACGACACTGCGATTCTGGTTGAGGGTCCAAATGGTGTGTGAGAAGAAGCTCATCCTCTTTCTCTCTGTGTTGGCCTTCAGGGAAGAGAAGCACTTCCCTGACCACAACAGCGAAAAGAGCACATTGTTTGGGTGGCTGGGGTCCTTCATTATGTTCCTGGCCTTAGTCCAGCACTGCTTGCTATAAATGGACTGCAGGTCAGGGAGCTTGGTGCTAATAGTGCACTCTGTTGATTGCACCACCCTATGCAGGCCTTTTCTGTCCTGCATGGTGCAGTTCCTGAATCAGACTGTGATGCTCCACATTAGGATGCTCTCAGTGGTGCAGGAGTACAGTAAATGTTCTTAACTACCTTTGTGGGCAGTTCGAAGTCCCCAAGATGTCTGAGGTGGTAAACGTTGGTTCTCCACCAGGGTGATTTTATGACAGGACCAGGACAGATCCTGCATAATGCTGATACCTATGTACCGGAAACTGTCCACTCTCTTCACTGGGGCCCAGTTGATTATGACCAGATGGTAGCTCCTCTCCTGTTTTGTGCTGAAGTCCCCATTTCACTTCTTAGTCTTGCTGACGTTCAGGAGGAAGTTGTTCTTCTGGCATCATTATTTGATAATTATGATGGTATGCAAATTGTAGTGGGTCCAGGGTGATTGGTAGAGAAGAGGTGATGAAGTTTCTGACCAACCATTCAAAGCACTTCATCACCATTGAGGCAGGAGGGCTGGAGTTTGTTCAGTACAGGAGTAATAACAGATTATTTAAAACACGCGGGGATTTCCGGTGAGCCAGTGAGAGGTTGAATATCTCTATGAACGCTGGTTTTAGCTGGTCAGCACAGGCTTTAAGGACTCTACCTGAGATGCCATCGGGTCCTGCTGCATTCTTGTCCCTGTGATCACTTGCCATCGCTGCAGTGAGTTCAAGTCACAATTGATGTCCTCCTCAATCAGCTGTTTGTAATTTTGTTTTGCAGACCTGATGCCTCTCTGGTAGCTCTATAGGCTGGGATATCTCATGATTTAAATACTGTGTCCCTTGCCCAGCTGTTTGACTTTGTTATTCATCCAAGGTTTCAAGGTCATTAGGGTACACTCTGATCATTTTGTTGACAGCTACGTTATCCACACAGTAATTAAAATATAAAGTATATGTATCTAAATTGGTCTGGTGGAAAAATATATTCCACTCTGTGTGTTTGAAGCACTGCTGGAGATGGCAGCCTCAGGCCAAATTTTGACAGTCCTGCTAATTGGTTTATCACTGTTTACAGGGGCTTTTTGTTCAGGGACAAGAAACAGAGTAAGATGGTCAGACAGTGCAAGGTGAGGGCCTGGTATGACCTTGTAAGCATCATTTTTGTTTGTATAAATATGAACCAGTGTGTTTTCCCCTCTGGTTTTGCAGTTCACATGTTGGTTAGTCTGAATGTGAGAAGTACATTCTTAAGATTCGCTTCATTGAAACCTCCAGCAATGAGGTAAACTCCATCAGGGTATGAGTTACCGATAGTGTCATATAGCTGCTCGAGTGCTAGCTTAATATTAGCTTGTGGCGGGATGTATACAACAATATATAACATTAACAAGTTAGTGTTCTCGGGGAGGTAGAATGTGGTCCGCATCTTAGCATGAAATATTCCAAGCCGGAGGGAAGAAAATATTAGTTGGTACCTTGGGCGAGGCCTATTTTGTGGGCCCAGTTTGTGACGTCATAAGCTGGAGGGGGCGTATCTCTTATTCTGATTAGTCGAAGGCTTATGTCCATATATGTTATCATACATGCTTATGCCATGGGTTGCGGATATGGGGATTATGTCCATATATGGTATGATACATGCTTAGGCCACATGTTGCTCATAGGGGGCCGCATGGTTTGGGTTGCCATTAAACTTTAATAGAATAAAAATACATTACATGTATTTATTAATGTGTTATTTTCAATTACATTTTAAGAAATAATAAAACAGGATGAATGTAAGCTAGCACATACGCAGCCAGCGGGGGTTCCGTCCACAGTAGACAGAAGTGCCCCGGTGTATTTTAAAAGAAGACAGCACTTAAACATATTATATTTAGCCAAAATATGCGACTGGCCTGTTTAAACAACGCGGGGCGAAATGATAGACTGAAGTGGGCAGCACTTGGCACATGCGCATTTACGCAGACACATTTCAAAATAACCATAACGTTTTGTAAGTAATGAAACTTTTTTTCGGCCAATGTGTTATTTAAAATAAAACATCCTAAGCATTTCGACAAGAAGAATCAAGGAATAACGCAACCAATCATTGTTAAAATGACTCTCACTCTCTCTCTTTCCATATCGCATTTCTACGTAAAGCCACAATCCCCACACACTACTATCATTTATTGAAAACAGCTGATGCAACTAGTTTTCTGAATTTTAAAGTGTGTATAAAATAAGTAAATGTGTGAAAAATAAGTATAAGATGTGTTATAAAGCATATAACCAATATATAATACGTTTAAGTGCTGTCTTCTTTCAAAATACACTTGGGTTCTTGTGTCTACTGCGGACGGAACCCCCGTTGGCTACGTATGTATTACCTTACATTCATCCTGCTATATGTTCTATCATTCCTTAAAACATAATTAAAAATAACACATTAATAATTATTCTATTAAAGTTTAAAGGCAACCCAAACCATGTGGCCCCCTATCAGCAACACGTGGTATAAGCATGTATGATACCCTATATTGACATGATCCCCATATCCGCAACCCTTAGCATGAACATGTTGATACCATATATGGACATAACCCCTCAACCAATCAGAATAAGGGATAAGCCCCTTCCCGGTTATGACATCATAGACAGAGAGACATATAAGCCCCGCCCATGAAATAGGGCACGCCCAAGGTACCAACTAATATTTTTTGAAGAACATAACTTATTGATTGTGGTTGTACTGCTGCACCAAGCATTACTAATGTAGATACAGAGTTGGGTGTTCTGTAGGCACAGTGTGTCATGCATCCTACTAGCTCAACTGCAGTTTCCGGTATAATGGGATTCAGCCACATCCGCAATAGTCACTTGTGTAACAGTTTTATTTGTAGCAATATCCAGTTGGAGCTTATCCATTTTGTTGCCGGGTGATCTTAGTGCTCGCATGAAGAGCACTAGGAAGAGGGGTTTTACCGGGAGCAGCTTTTAGCCTAGCTAACAAACCTGCTTGTTTGCCCCTCTTTAACTCCTCTCCCAGCGCCGCCTGTGTCATTGCCCACTGGGGTAGGAGTCAGCGTAAGTGCTACTGATCTGAGCCGTGATCTCCAGCAGTATTGCTTCTGAGTTATAATGCTCATCTGTAAAAGCTTCTGCCTACTACAGTAAATGTCCGCCTTTGTTTGTTGTAAGGAACACCTCTTGGGGGAGCAGGAAGCCGCTGCATCCATGCACACAGCCATCTTGGTAGAAAGTACAGAGATGTATCTGACTGTGTTGGTAACACATCATTGATTTGTTCTTCCTGATAGTAATCCAATCTGCTATAGGAATATGTGCATTTCTTACAGTATATAAGGAATCGTAGTTTTACAATATTTCTCCATAAATTCTGAATGCAAAGCATGTGAATATGTAGCGATATGGACTGTTTGAACTGTTCACATTGTGAACAAGTGGTATTTGTGAGTGTTGACCAGTGTCTGAATGTGTCTCTGTGTTTAGTTTGTGCTAGTTTTATGTACCCTATTGATCAGTTTGAATGGGTTTTGTGAAATGTGTTTGTATATTTGATTATGGCTTCAATAGACATAGTTTTGATACCTTTGTTAAGTTTACCCGTGAATTGACAGCAAATGTACCAAGGTTGTAATATACTTTACTCTGGTTGCTTAGACTGTTTTATAATACAGCCTCTTTCTGGACCTTTAAGCCAGCTAAGAATGTAAGCACTGCTGGTGGTCATGGATGCTCAACTTTAAGCTCTTAGTTATGCTCTTTCTGTGATCAGGCTTCATCAACGTAAAGGAATGGAACTCTGTGAAATAAGGGCAGGGCTTCTGTTGTAAAAGGTGAAGTTGGAACCCAAGTCACATGGATCTGAATGTGTATGAATGTGTAGCCTGATAGAGGCATGTGGAAATACTCTGGCCATAAGGAAAAGCACCAATTACTTAAATTAATCACAATGGATTACGGTGTTCATTGCTCAGTCATGCCTAAAAGCACACTAAGAATATATTTGAAAATCTGCATGAAATGTACAACAAAAAGAGAAAGCACAGCAGAGAGACGTACCTGACTGTGTTGGTCACACTGCATAATCCATAATTTTCATTATCTCATGAATTTCATTGTGCTTGTGTTTCCCTATAATAGGCCCTGGAGGTTCGAGATTCTTTACCCAGCAAAACTCCGCCCACCTGTGGTATCTCCCCTTCCAGTGACCGTCTGTCTGCCGCCTGTCTAACATCAGCATTGGACAAGGCACAACAGCCCTCTCAGTGTGAACAGGCAACCATTTTGGCTGATAGCAGGAGGTTGGAAGCAGAAGGAGAGAGGCAGTTGTATGAAAATGGCAATGTTAGAGAATTCAGGCTTAGTGGCCTAAGCGGGCAGTCATGGGTCGATTCCACCAGCCCCTCCAAAGTCACATGCTGCGGTCCGTCTGCCACATACAGGCAGAGCAGCCCACAGAAGTTGCCACTCCGGGGCTCTGCAGCCTGGCCAGTTCTGTCTGGCCTGCGAGTTATGGGCTCCTTTAGGAAGCTGCGCTCCTCCGTTCTTCAGGGCATTCATAGCCGAGGAGAGACTGCAGCTCTCAGCAAGAGTCAAGAGCACACCATGGGAGCAAATTGGAGCAAGAGCAATGTTTTGGTGCTTGAAGGCAGTGAAATGGAAACCAGTGTACTGAATCACAAGCAAAAGCTAAGAGCCAGTTGGCAGAATGAGGAGGCATGCAACTGTGATGATGAGGATGAGGAAGAGATGGAGCACATGCTGCAAAGGAACACACTGTGCTCTCATAGTCTGCATATACCCTTAAGTGTTGGATGCATGGCACCACTGAGCATTGGGCCGGAGTCCCGTGGGCCGGGTCAGCAGAGGGGGTCCCAGCCAGGCCAGCCTGAGAAGGCCAAGCATCAGGCCATGATTCACAGACTGAGCAGAAGCACAGACAGCCTGCATCTCTTCCGAAATCCCTTCCGACATAGCAGTGCTGCTCCTGAGGATGGAGGCTTGCGAAGTATCCACAGATCCACCAGCAGCACATCGGTGGAACTGGCTACCCAGGGCTTAGCTCATTGGAAAGCCCAGACGCAAAAGCTGCTAAGCAGCATGACAGACTTGTCGCTTCAGAGGAGGGCTGCCCCACGCTCACAGGCCACTATGAGGCCACTCAGTGTACTACATGATGCCTACTCCCGCAGGACACCCTGCATCGCCGGGGGGGAACGCCATCGCCGTCCACTGCATGCCCGTGGCTTGCCTGGGCCTTCTAGCTCCAGGGAAGCAATAAAACAATCTCAAAGTCTGGGGGGTGCACCAGACATGCCCCCATCTGCTCTGCTTTCAGCTGTACCAGACACCCCCCCATCTGTTCCACCTTCTATGCCACCAGACACACCTCCATCTGTTCTGCCTTCAACTGCACTGGACACAGCCCCATTTGCTTTGCCTTCTGTGACACCAGACACGCACCTGTCTTCCCCAGACATACCCACTGACATCACAGTATACTCATCAGGCATGATCAGGCAGAAGACAGACTGGGTGAGACCTCGGCCGCTGTCTGACCATGGTCAGTTGATAACCAGGAAGTTCTGCATTCCTGTGGAGGAAGCAGGGTCACAGAGTGACGAGATCATAAGCAGGCCTGGACTGAAGGATCATAGCACCTGCCACGGGAAGAACAAAAATGCAGGATATCGCCACCAAGACATGGAAGTGGAGCCCTGCGGAACACATCCCGTGTCTGTGGTTGAAGAGGTCGACTTTTACTTTCCATCAAGTGCAGAGTTTTTAGTAAGGTTCCTTACCTCTGCCAACTGGGGGTGCCCAAAGTTTGTTTTGCATGATGAAGTTTGTTGTATATGATGACTTCTATGGAAGTTTTTATTGGACTTTATTATTTGTAACCCACAGTATACAATCCACACATATACACTGGAGGAAAGCTAAAATAAGAGGCGCTAGTTAAGCTCTGTGAAACTGGCCCCACTAACATAAACACAAATTAAAAATCCGGTGTTTGGTTAGTGCTACATTTGTGCTGTTTTCTGCCAAATAAATTATGATTTGTGCTATTATTTTTCCAAGACAGTGTTGCCCCCCTACAACAGCGCACAGATGCAGCACTACAGAAGCAGTCAGTTACATTTGTGGCAATTTTTGCCACAGAAATCTCAGTTCTATCTCTCTTGGTTTTTGAGATAGTTACAATAATACATAATTAAACTTTGCTTAAAAATACAATATTTGCTATATGCCAACACAAAGGCATCAAACATTCCTACATGAAAAACGTGACCATAAGCATTATATGGTGATCATGTAATGCCATAAACCAAGAGGTAAAACTCAGAAATAACAACACAAACATTTTTAAAGGGCACAAACAAGTCACAAAAGATTGAGACTAGGTTGGTCCAAATTGGAGGCACGGTGGTGATGTCCCCATGTAAACAAAACATTTATATCTCAAAAACTAAAGCAACACAAACAAAAATTTCAACAACCTAGACAGCACAAACAATTCAGATTATTTTAAAATCTGAAGCATAGTATATATCAGCGTTGGACAGTGAAACTGAGACACTGGCCAAAGTGATCTACATATGTGCAACCTAGTGGTCAATTTTTACTGATTGCACATATAGCACAGCTGTACATAAAATACTGCAATCCACATGACATAATGGGAGGCATATCAAAGTTTCTAAAGAGGACAAATTGTTGGTGCTCGTCTCCCTGGTGTATATATGACTAGGATAGCAACCGGGTCCGGCTTCGCAGAGCGTAACTAGCGACTCTTATTTTAGCCGCCTTCCAGTATGTCGTCACCTGCGGGTGGAGCTGATAACTGCACCTCATATTTGTGAATACTTTTCTCCTGATAAGCTGCAGTACTAATTGGACAAAAATCCACAAAGAAAATAGGAGTGAAGTCACAAATGTCTCAACAAATGATCAACAAATACAAGGGATGTTATCCACAAATGTGCAATATACATTTCATGTGTACAGGTAGCTCCATATTTCTGTGGATATGATTTTACACAACACAAATAAAAAAAAATACATATTTGTAGGAAGTGAAATATATGTGGATCACGGTACATATTTGTGCATTGTCATCTGTGGGTTTCAAATAATAAAGTCCAATCTATACTTCCATAGACTTGCTAGAATTCACCACAGAGAACAATTGCTCATCACATCACTATTTTCACTAAATTGCTTTAGCAAAGGGTCGACTACCTGAAGTACAATGGTACCTTGGAGCATAAACTTAATTCGTTCCATAAGGCTGGTCCAGTTACGATTTCGTCGAGGTCCAAGTCGAATTTGCCCATAAGAAATAATGTAAATGAATTTAATTCCAGAAACCCCAAATGACTGCTTATTTAAACTTATCTACCTACCTAATAAATAATAAAAAGCATTGACAATCAATATAAAAATAATACACATGAAAAAGCGCACATACAGAAACAATAAACACAATTTAAATGACAATCCCATACTCCGAATTGAGGCATGTGCACCACATTCAAGTCTTGCTATAATTTCCTTACAAGTTCTACAATTACTCTCAGCATGGGTTGCCACTATGACTGGTCAGATTCTTAGGGGCCATGACATCTGGACCACTAAATGTACTGTAGATAAAGCACAAAAAAAATACACTAAACACAGGAACACAGCTTTTGCATGTCGAACTCAATCGAGATGTACTAGGTACTAGGTACAAGACAGAGAGATTCATAGGCATCAGCATCCCAGTATGTCCATTTGCCTTTATGTCAGCCTATCAGAGACGTGTTTTAATCTGTAGGACTTTTGCAAGTCATCTTTGCTTTGTTGTGTTCCAACTTTTCAGTCAAGTTGTGCTAGATTTTTTTCAGTCAACCCATTCGAGGTCCATATTGATAGAGGTGAACTCATCTCAACCCATACACATTTTAGTAGGAATGGTCGAGTTCCAAGTTTTCGGTCAAGGTACAAGTAAAAAAAAAATTCAATAGATCCGTTCAATGTCCAAGTTGGTCCACGTAAGGGGCACTCCAGTTCCAAGGTTCCACTGTAACGTGTTTCTCTCCTCAGCTACAGCCAGAGCCCACCCCCCCCACGCCATCACACCTGCAGACTCCCTACAGAAAGGCCTTGTCTCATTTGCGGTCTGCAGCCCTATCCCAGAGCACCCCCACTGGTCTGCACCGCTTGGGTCGTGGGCCAGTCCTCCACAGAGTCCACAGTGGTGAGTGTGTATGTATGTGTATAGCTAATGAAAACTAATTTTGTTAACTGAAATTAAATAAATACGACAGCTTTCAAAAAAATGAAAACTAAATAAAAACTACAGTAAACAATGCAAGACAAACTAGAACAAGATAGAAATGCAGGTAAAATCTGTGGTGCTCCCGCGGACAGGAAAACATGGATCCAGATATGAAAGCAACCGCCGGCTTTAATGGCAGGAGAGGAGCAAAGGTACAGAAAGGGTTCAGCAATAAACGTAGTCGAGGGTCGAAAGCAAGGGTCGATACCCAAGGGATCCATCTGACAATGATGCATGGGACACGACAACACATGGAAGGAAGGATGCGACGTGCCGGTCTCGGCGGGGAAAGCAGGTCAGGTACGGGAGCAGGTCTGGGCAAGGAAACGTGACAGTACATGGCCGTTGGGGGGGGGGGGGGGGGGGG
>JAODKF010000089.1:23975091-23991992 GCA_026779585.1 Mormyrus proboscirostris
GTCACTGTCCAGTCCCGGGGCCCCCCCCCCCCCCCCCCCGGACGGCTGCCTCCCGGAGGCCAAGGATGCTTGCAGGGTCGACCCTGCGGCCGGCGAGTGGGCCGGGCCACATAAAGTAGGTGAAACGCCACTTTAAGGGCAGATTCTGTCACCGTGCTGGCTGGCACCCAGCTGCGTTCTTCGGGTCCAGAGCCTTCCCAGTCTGCAAGGTGCTGCAGTTCCCGACGTCGGCGAGAATCCAGAAGGGAGTGGATCCGGTTGGAGGGAGTCTCCTCCGGCAGGTCGAGAGGTGGATCCACAACAGGGGTGATGTCTGGCTGTAGGGGGCTGTGTTTACCTGGCTTAAAAAGGGACACGTGAAACATAGGACAGATGCGGTACACCTTCGGCAGTTTGAGACAGACGGCCACGGGGCCTACCCGGCAAAGGACGTGGAAGGGACCGATGAAGCAGGTGGTCAGCTTACGGTACCCTGGGATGCGCAGGTTCTTGGTGGACAGCCAGACTAGCTGTCCCGCCTGGTACGTGGGTCCAGGTTGTTGCCACCGATCGGCTTGGGCCTTGAGCCTCTCCGCCTGGGTCTTCAGGGCCTGTTGCACCTGTTGTCAGGCTCAACAGCTGTTTCGGTACCAGTCCTCCATACGCGGTACAGGGCCATCCGGGGAGTCCCAAGGAAAGAGGGGGGGCTGGTACCCTAAGATGCACTTGAATGGGGATAGGTTATTGACTGGATTCACCCGGGCATTAAGGGAGTATTCCACCCACACGAGGTGCAATGCCTAACTGGAGAGAGTCCAAGCCACCTCTTGATTTGTCTGCTCGGCTAGATCGTTGGACTGGGGTTGATAAGCTGACGAGAAACTGAGGTTTGAACTGTTCAGCTTACAGCAGACCTCCTTGAAGACTCGGGAGTTGAACTGGGGCCCGCAGTCAGAGACAATATCCTCTGGTAAGCCGTAGTGTCGAAAGAGGTTGGTTACCAGGATCTCAGCTAGCTCTGCTACTGAGGGTAGCTTGGGGAAAGCCAGCAGTCGACACATCTTTGAGAACCTGTCAACTATGGTGAGAATAGTGGTCTTACCGGCGGAGCGGGGCAGATCCGCAATGAAGTCCATCACCATATGCGACCAAGGTCCAGACGGAACTGGTAAGGGCTGCAGGAGACCAGCGGGAGCGTGCTGGGAGGTCTTGACCTGGGCACAATCTGGACAGGATTCTACATAGTCCTGGATCCTTCTCTTCCATCCGGGACACCAATAACGGCGAGATATTAAGTGTTTGGTAGCTGCCACCCCAGGGTGCCCCATACCTCGTTGGGAGTGTACCCATTTGAAAAGGGTGCTGCGGTGTTTTTTCGTGATGAAACGTAGTCCAGGTGGACATCCAGGAGGAGGGGTCCTCCCCTTATTCTCCTGTTTAATGCTCTCCTCTAGGTTCCAGGTGATGGTCGAGGCAAAGCAAGTGGGGCTGAGAATGGGACTGACACTTTCCTCGCTGGCTGGGGGGTCAAACTGATGGGAGAGGGCGTCTGCTTTGGTGTTCTTGCTCCCTGGCAGGTAACTGACCTTGAAAACAAAGCGAACAAACCATTGAGCCCACCAAGCTTGGCAGGAAGAGAGGCGTTTGGCAGACTGGAGGTACTCTAGATTACGATGGTCTGTCAGTACCAAGAAAGGATGACGTGCCCCCTCCAGCCAGTGTCTCCACTCTTCTAAGGCCAGGCGGATAGCTAACAGCTCTCGATCCCCTACCTGGTAATTCAGTTCAGTAGCTGTCAACTTACGGAAATAGTAGGCACAGGGATGGCGTTTCCCGGTCTGAGGATCTCGTTGTATCAGGATTGCTCCTACTCTGGCCTCGGACGCGTCGACCTCGACCTCGAAGGGGAGGTCAGGTCAGGGCTAGGCGAGAATGGGAGCTGAGCAAAAGGCTTTCTTGAGCCCCACAAATGCCGCCGCTGCTTCCAGGGGCCAAGGCAGGCGGGATGACTGGCCATGGGTCAGAGAAGAGGGGTGCAGCCACCTGACTGAAATTACGAATGAAATGGCAGTAAAAGTTTGCAAACCCTAAGAACCTCTGTAGCTCCTTGAGGGTGCGGGGTTTCGGCCAGTCCAGGATAGCCGCTACCTTCTTCTCTTCCATTACCACGGTGCCGTGACGTATCTCGTAGCCAAGGAACTGGACCTGGGGCAGATGGAAGTCACACATCTCCACTTTGGCAAACAAGTGATGTTCCCGCAGTCGCTGCAGCACTTAGCGTATGTGTTGGACTTGCATCTGCTTGTCGGGAGAATAAATGAGAATGTCATCGATGTAGACGATTACATAACGGTGTAGCATATCCCTGAACACATGATTCATGAAGGCTTGAAAAATGGATGGGCTGTTAGCTAGCCTATAAGGCATTACGAGATACTCATACTGCCCCCTGAGGTGGAGGGGTGGATTATCCTCTGCTTCAGACCCTCCCGGATGTAATCCTCCAGGGACTCCTCTTCTTGGAGGGAGACGGGGTACAACTTCCCTTTGGGAAGGGTAGCGCCCTCCAGGAGCTTGGTGGGACAGTCACAATCCCGGTGTGGGGGAAGTGTGAAGGCTCGTGGTAGTCCTTGTACTCCTCCGGGATCAGGCTCAGGTTCTCCGGCTCTGGGCTCTCCACTGCTTGGCAGGGCAGGGACATGCAGGAGGTTAGACATTTGTGGGACCAAGCTGTCAGCTCACCTGTCCTCCAATCCATTTGCAGGTTATGTTGCAACCATGGATAGCCCAGGATCAGAGGATCCTTTGCGTGAGGAAGGATGTACACCGTGATCCTCTCAGTGTGGAGTGCTCCTACTTGGGGGGAGAAGGTGTAGGTGCGAAACTCGATTGTCCCCTCCACTTTTCTTGCCAGTTACACCAAGGACGGAGATCGGTCTCTGCAGGGGTAGACCTAGCCGATGTGCTAATGCGGAATAAATAAAACTACCTGCTGCCCCACTGTCCACTAGCGCTTGGGCTGTCATTCGAAGCTCCTGGGGACAACTGGAGCGGTTAATTGGGTTAGCGTGGGCATAACTTGCGACAGCCACCTACCGGCAAAGCTTCGTTGTCCCTACGAGGTCTTACAGGACAGGCGGTGATGGTATGCCCAGGTAAAGAATGGGTTAAGCAATAAACGTAGTTGAGGGTCGAAAGTAAGGGTCGATAGCCAAGGGATCTGTCCAACAATGAAGCACGGGACACAACCACACAGGGAAGGGAGGATGCGCTGTGCTGGTCTCAGCGGGGAAAGCAGGTCAGGTACGGGAGCGGGTCTGGGAAGGAAATGGAACAGGGTAAGGAGAACACACAAGGCAGACTGAATAGGTGCAGATAATCGGGCAGACAAAAGACACAAAATTGCTTGGTAAGGCTCATACATTGGCTCAATACTTCACAACGTGTAAGGGTTTCTCGTTCTCTTTTGAAGGTCCGTTAATGAGTAGTAATGCAGCGCACCCGGTAGGTCCCGCCTGCGTAGGTGTGACAAAATCAGCTTTTTTTCATTTTTACCTCCTCGATTTGCACTGTGGTTGTGGGTTGCAATTTATGTCAAATCACCCTGCTCACAGGAAGCAAATCCACCATGT
This sequence comes from Mormyrus proboscirostris, assembly GCA_026779585.1. Classification (NCBI taxonomy): domain Eukaryota; kingdom Metazoa; phylum Chordata; class Actinopteri; order Osteoglossiformes; family Mormyridae; genus Mormyrus; species Mormyrus proboscirostris. The sequence goes on from JAODKF010000089.1 coordinate 23,978,703, forward strand.
TGGTGCATTTCTCGCCTGGTCAAGGTACTCGTATGTACTGTTTTTTCCACGTTTGTCATGGTTGTGTGTGCTGTTTTTGACTGGACTAACAACAGTGTTCGCGACAAAGGTAAAATATTCAGTAGGATTCCAAAAATCTGTTAATAACCGTGACCCAGAGTGAAGAGATTAAGTTTTATCTAGTGAGCACTGATGCACATTTCCTCCATTCTCTTTGTCTGACAGACACATACGTATGTGCTGTGCAGTGGTTATATAAATGAAAACCTCCTTTAGGGTATTTTTTTGTTAAAATATGAGATTACTGCTAAATGGAAACCAGTTACCAAGTTTGTTTAGTAACTGGTTTGGATTTGTGTTTATTCATTACACTTATTTCTTAATTATTACCTATTGTCAAGGTTAAAACATGGCTGGTGGCTTTGCAAATTCATGTACAGACGCCCCTCTACTTATGAACGATATATGTTTCGAACTGCCATTCGTAACTTAAAATGTTCATAAGTCATTATTCAACATCATTTTAAGGGTATACACAAGTACAAAGAACTAGGATGTTGGGAGTACACAAGCTACGCTGCTGCGTGGCGAGAGTAGTGGCCAGAAGTCATACTAAACGGAACTGGCACGCAGAAGAAAAAATGATGTTGCGGACACGAAACGGGATCCCAACGAACACGATTTGGACAGTGCTCTTCGTTCATATGTTCGTGAGTAGAGGAGCTTCTGTATTAAGTGAAATGTGTGATGTATTAAACTTTATTTCAGTATTCTCTTAACACTTTGTACAATAATTATCTTATTGCTTTCTTTTACATAAGAACATAAGAAATTTACAAATGAGAGGAGGCCATTCAGCCTATCAAGATTGTTTGGGGAGATCTTTGCCAATAGCTCAGAGTTGTTAAAATCTTATCTAGCTCTGCTTTAAAGGAACCCAGGGTACAGTAACAGGAAGACTATTCCATACTCTGTGTACGCTGTGTAAAAAAGTGCTTTTTGAAACTCATTTTATAATGTTCTTTCGCTAATTTCCACTTATGGCCACGAGTTCTAATACTGAAGTAGCCATTTGGCTGAACAGCATCTTATATACCTGGATCATGTCCTCCCTTAGTCTCCTTTGCTTGAGGCTGAACTGACTCAGCTCAGCTAACCTCTCCTCATAAGAAATTCCTCTAAGACCAGGAATTATTCTGGTAGCCCAACGTTACACCCTTTCCAAATTACAGTAAAGAGGTGAGGGGTTTGGAAGGGAATTTCGAGGCAAGAAACCAAAACACACTCTCTCCTTAACCAGTTCATGTGAAAGGTGAAAGCATTCACTTCCAGTGTGGTGTCAAAACTAAAATGAATAATGAAATTAAATAAAAATGAAACTAAAACTAAAAATGTTCTTAAAGTAAAAATTAAACTGACACTATGTACTGTACATGTGTGAGCCTGTGTGTGTGTGTGTGTGTGTGTGTGTGTGTGTGTGTGTGTGTGTGTGTGTGTGTGTGTGTGTGCGCGCACACATGCGCATGCATGTGTGTGGTTTTCTATATATTAAATTTTGGGGACCCAATGTGAGTGAATACAATCAAAAAACTAAAATATTCAGAAGTCTTGGATTTGGTGTTACATGCTGGTTTCACTGGGGCAGTGTGGTGCTGTGTTCTGGTTTAATGAGCACTGTCAAGTAGTGCAGTATGTTTTATGCTGGTTTCACTGGGGCAGTGTGGTGTCCTAGTTTAATGAGCACTCTGCAGTCATTTCGTGTGCTACATACTACTTTCACTGGAGGAGTGTATCACATACTGGTTTCACTGGAGCAGTGTGGTGCTGTGTCCTGGTATAGCTGGTGCACCGACCCAAGGCTCAGTGACTCTGGAAGAGGCTGTGCCTGAGGAACATTGCAGCTTCCAGGAGCTGCCTGACACACAGCTGCACCTGAAGTCCACAGTGGATCTCACTCAGCTTAGCAAGGTGGGAAGCAACTCTGATCCTGACATGTTGATCTCTGTGCACGTGTGACTGATCACACGTTTTGCATAAAGATGTCAACTGATATTAACCAGGTAATTGACCATGGTAACAGATAAAGCCTGACCCTTACTGTTTTGACATTCCCAGTTTGCATGGCTGTGTCTTCCTCAGAATGGTGGAACCCCCACTCTGTGTCTTGTGCTCTATTAATGAATGCATGTGGCACTTTCCCCCTTTGCAGTGTATTTGTTCGGGGCTTGTTGTGCATGCAGAGGCTCTCTGGGACCACGTCACGATGGAGGAGCAATGCCTGGCTTTCAAAGCTGGAGATGTCGTTCGTGTCATTGATGTCTCTGACACAGACTGGTGGTGGGGCATGATGACTGACCGGAGCGGCTGGTTCCCTTCCAGCTTCGTCAGAGTAAGTGCACCCTTACCCCCTGCCCCCCTCAAAGCTTAACGTGCATGTAAGAAGGTTTCAGAGAAAGATTAAAACCAAATAAAAGAAAAACTATATTCAAACAGCAGGGAATGCCTAAAGATGATGATTGTGTGATTATTATTAATTATCATTAATTATTAATTACTGTCTGCAAATGAATTAAAAATCAGAAAAACAGTTCTAAAGGACATTAGTTAAGTGAACACAAAGGTGGTATTTTCCATACGTCGCTTAAATCACCCTAGATCAGATGCCTCATCCTGGATGAGTTAATGCCAGTGAAACTCATCATGGATAAGTCAGTTTTTCAAACGCAGCTGTGTAGTAGATTAGTCTAGCTAGATCTAATCATCCGAGATGATTGCACATGCCCGTGCTGCTTGAAAAGCCCATATAAAACGAGTCTAGAAAACTTGATCAGCAAGTCTTTCATAGGCTGCAACAAAATGGCGAAAGGAAGGGCGCACCTTTTCACACAAGCATTGGCAGGACCATTTATTAGAAGAATATGAAATATGTAACACGGGTAACAAAGCAGCCCAAACCAGGAAAGACCGACAAATTAAACGTAGAAATAGTGTTCATTGTACTTACGGAATGCAGCTTTTCATTTCCTGTGTCTTCCGACTTCAAGGAATTTGGCAAAACAGTCCGTTATATCCAAAGTCCGTTTTATCCAGAGTTGCTATATGCCCAGAATACAACTACAGGACACCATTCACTCATGCCACACCCCAGCAGACACACTTGTGGTATAGATTATTATATTATACATGAAGTAAACCAACTTTACCTGACCAGATGCATGACTATTTATAATCCCGACTACGTATCTGCACTGGATATCACCGGCACGCCACGTGCCTTGTTGGCGGAGCCTGCATGTCCGTTATAGCTGAGCAGAACTACAGCTAAAATGGCCCTGGGGACCAAATTGGTTGCTCGTTATAAGCGAAATTCCGTTATATGCCAGTTACTATATCCGATGCTTTTTCTGCACGTTCTTAAAGGCGCATGACTGGGACCAGCGGACCTCGTCCATTATAGATGATATTCCGTTATAAGTGAATCCAATATAACAAGGTTATACTGTATTAATACTTCTATTTCAGCATTACTGAAGTTTTTTTTCTCTTAGTGCCAAGCAGCTCTCGCCTGCGCTTCTCTTAGACATTCCTTGCACACGGCCCTACAGTCTCATGCCCAATTGCAAGGCATTTCCCTATGCTAATTAGGACAAACTGGCACACGTTTTCAGTTACGAAGACGTGGGATTTATCATTCTTAAGAACAAAGGTGCAATCGAGTCTGCTACTTAAGAACATGTCATGAATTAGACATAGGTTGTTCTTAATAAATTTCATAGGAACAAATTTAAGAGAATTCTTAAGAAAATATTGGTGAATGAGGCCCAATGAGAAGATGGGAACAAGTTAAAATGAAGTACAAGAATATACTTCAAACTGGTAAATATTGGTATATAACTATTTACACACACACACTTATATATATGTATATATACTTTGCCTAGTTTGACTTTAAATATCAGGTGCTAATAAATCTTATACCCCCTCAGCTAAAGTGGTATCTTTCGAAAAGAATTTCCTCCAGGAGCAATAAAGGATCTTGTCGATTGTACAAAACCCTCTCTGTATGAAATTCTCTTATAATTTGTGCACCAATATCAATTGGTCGCTCATTCATGAATGGCGAGGCCATGACTGATTGGATTTCAATGCACGTGCTAATCCTTGTTTACACAGAACAAACCTACTCCGAACAGGTTTGAGGATTTGGATATGCTGCCATGACAACATTCAACAAGAGTTTAGAAAAGCTGACAGATCCAGGATCATGCCAAATCATCAACAATTACATCCAGCTAAACGAGTAATCCATGTACGAAAAATACCCCCAAAGAGGCTGCTTAGATTTGGATATCCTGACAGGTTGAATGTTTGGGTGCTTTTGACTGGCTGTGAGATCAGTCCTTGGTTAATGGGATCCACAAAAGATCTGACGTTACCATGGAGATCCTAGAGGATTCTGGCATGACCATAGTGATCCTTGGTCTTTGGCAGGTACGAGTGAACCAGGATGCTGGGGTAGGCAGTATGGAGTCCATGCAGACACAGGAGAATCCACTGTCCAGCGACATGAGTCTGAGGAGATTGGAGCTCAGGGGACAGATGAGGGCAAATGTGGTGAAGGAGATCATGAGCACAGAGCGAATCTACCTGAAACATCTGAAGGATATCTGTGAGGTTAGCCTGACTCTGTCAAAACCAGCTACAGTAAGAGCACACGGTTTTTGGTGCTTTGTGTGTACATGCAGTATCTCTGGGTTTACCTGTTTAGGGTTATGTCCGTCAGTGCCGCAAACATGCAGCCATGTTTAGCCCACATCAGCTGGTCACCATCTTCAGCAACATTGAAGACATCTACCGGTTCCATCACAAGTTCCTGAAGGAACTTGAAAAGAAGTATAACCCAACACAACCTCACTTGAGTGAGATAGGCTCCTGTTTTCTCCTGCAGGTAAGTGTTGGTGGCATTAGGTGATATTCAGTCTGTGGCACATGTTCGCATGGTGGCATCTTGCACCAGATACCAGATGATTTACTACTGGCTGTCAGCCCTGTTTGACCTTGTTTCCTCAGGGTGAAGGATTCTCCATCTATTCTGAGTACTGCAACAATCACCCACGTGCTTCTGCTGAGCTGCACAGGCTCATGAGCCTGAGCTGTTATCGGCACTTCTTCGAGGCATGCCGTCTGCTGCAGCAGATGATTGACATCTCACTGGGCGGATTTCTCCTTACACCCGTCCAAAAGATCTGCAAATATCCTCTTCAGCTGGGGGAGCTGCTGAAGTACACCTCTGAGCAGCACAGGTAGCTCACATGATCAGCTCCCAACCCTCCGAGGAGCACAGGTAGCTCATCTAATCACAGCTCACAACCCTCTGAGGAGCACAGGTAGCTCATGGGATCACCCACGCCTGATCCTCTGAAGAGCACAGGGAGCCCATCTAATCAGTAGGGTTCAGAGCTCTCAGTAGTCGTCAGCAGCTCCTAACCCCCTCATGTACTGTAGGCTGCATGAGACTCAGTTATCTTCCCTCAAAGGTGTAACAGTCTCATTCATTCTTATCCATGAAGCACTTCCTGATAATGGACTATTAAGATTTATGTCTGTTGCTCATATACAGTTGCAGCCAAAATTGTTAGCCCTCCTTATGAAATTAGACAACACTCTTGATTTCTCCATGAAAATGACAATTAACAACAAGTGTTTGTTATCTTGGAAACAAATACACTATAAAAAAAACAATGTCCACTAAGTTTAATTAGGATATTTTCTTGATACACCGAATTGAAACAAGAAAGGGCAAGAATGAGACATCCAAAATTATTAGCTCTCTGGCCATTAGTAGTCAATAATGTACCCTTTCTGAGCCACAACTGATAATCTCTTAGAGTAGTTTTTTACTAAGTTGGCACAGGTCTCCTGTGGGATTTTGGCCCATTCTTCCATTGCAAATTGTTCTAGCTGGTCCAAATTGCATGGTTTCCGAGCATGGACATTCACTTTGAGTACCCGCCACAGATTCTCGATAGGATTGAGGTCTGGGTTCAGGATCTTGGTTTTGGTATCCTTGAGGAACTGTTGGACTAATTTCGATGTATGGTTAGAGTCATTGTCTTGTTGGAAGATCCAGTGACGACCTACGCCTAGACTACGAGCAGATTTCTGCATATTCTCAAAAAATCCTCAAAATGTCAGAACATAATTTTCTTTTTTCATGTTGCCATGCACCTGAGCAAGGCTCCCTGCGCCTGAGGCTGCATAACAGCCCCACAGCATGTTTCTGCCACCACCAATTTTTAACTATAGGAACTGTGTTCCTAGGGTTGAAGGCCTGTCTCTTTCTTCACCAAACATAAGCAACATCCATGTGTCCAAACAGTCCCAGTTTAGTCTCATCAGACCAAATCACAGACTTCCAAAACTCATCTTTGCCTTTCAAATGTTCACGGGCAAACCTCAGTCAGGCAGTGATGTGCCGCTCTTTGAGTAAATGGGTTCTTCTTCGACGATGGCCCTGAAACCCACCACGATGAAGAGCCCTCACAACTGTGTTCCTTGAAACATCAACTCCAGAAGAGGCCAGGTCAGCAACAATCATCTTAGCAGATGATCATCTGGTCCTTGCTGACATTTCTGACTTTTCCTCTCCAGAGTTCTTGAAATCTTGCACTTACGGCCACTGCCAGGTTTGTTTCTTACAGAATTTGTCTCCTTGTACTTGGCAATGATGCAACGTATAGGAGTTCTAGACACTATGAATCGCTTGGAAATGGCAGTGTAACCTTTCCCCTTATCATGAGCCTCTACTATCTTTTTTCTGAGCTCCAGACTGATTCCCTTTGTTTTTGGCATGGTGAGTAACAGTAGTCCCTCTCATGTGTTCAAGTGCGCTGTTCCTTGGAGTCTGTCATTTTATGCTGATTGAATGTTGTTAGGAAGACAATTTATTGCACAGGTGTGGTTTCAAAGCTGATTGGTTAATTACTGTAGGTGTATTTTGAAAGCAAACATTCACATGGGGCTAATATTTTCGACCACCCCATTTTTTGCTATATTTGATATAAAGCAAGTCTAAAAATGTATTTTATATTACAAAATGTACCAAAGCAACTAAATAGCACTGGTGGTTTGATTATATCAAGTTTCATCAATGCTGCAAACATTGGCAAGAAGTTTGGGAAAATCTTCCATAATTCCTAAGGGGCTAATAATTTTGGCCTCAACTGTATGTAACCAGGCCTATCACAATAACTACTTTTGTTGGCTGAAATATTGTCCCAGAAATAATTGTAGTAAACAATATTATTGTCATTTTAAGATCATTTTATGCCACTGATTTAATGGATATTATAATAAAATAATAATGCAAGTAAACCCTTTCAAAGGGCAATAAACGTTTCATTCTTAAGAATATTCAGACATTGGAATTGGAATGTCAAAAAATGTACATTACCTAAATAAATAAAAAATGAACCAAAGAACCAAAAGATAGTAGAACAAATGAACTCTCAGTCTCTGTTAATAAAAAATGTACTAAACATTAAACATATGGCAAAGGGGTAGAGCTGGGAGATGTGGCCTAGAAATAAAATCTACAATTTTTTTCACAATAAATCCGATTTTAAATTTTAATTGATTTCTCCCTCCCCTACTCAAAATCAAACTACAGATGACAAATAAATGGTTCAAAACAAGTTTTAACTATTTTGTTTTTTTTACTTAAGGGTTAAGGAGCAATCTGACAAACCAAAAAGATGCTTGTGAGATGGCAGAACACACCATTGTCAACACTTTTAGAAACTTGTAAAAAGTTATAGCATGTTAATGAATCCCGCCTTTTCCACAGTATGTATGGGCACCATGTCTTTTGCAATATACATTGCGACAGCGTTTGTTATGTCACGCAGTTCGAAAACATGTCAGTGATGGTTGCTTGATTAACTGTAAATGCTGTGCTAGTACTACGGCTATTTTCAGTTCGCTGGGAGCTGCACTTCTGTTTGTGAATCTGCTACAGTGTTTGGGTGTGCCACCTTAATTTACCCATGAAGAATGGTGCATCGCATTAGTTCCGCTTTTGGCGCTCGCGTGTAAAATAAGTAATAAAATCGATTTTCATAAAACACATCGTCCTGAACTGTAAATTAGAATTAATCGATAAAATCCGTGTCGCCCACCTGTACAAAGGGGTATGGAAAGTCATTCATTCAACAGGCAATATAGAAATATAGGGGCCCCTGTAGTTTTTGTAAAATCTGCTCTACAGCACTACCCCTGGCCAGACATGAGTGTATACTGGGGCAAGAAGTAACATTCAGGATTGCGGGCACTCCCCCATTACAGCACACACACGTTCATATGAAGTAAAAACCAGCCATCTGCAGCACCAGCAGACGAGAGGGCGGATGCAGTGCGGCTGGCCCAAATGATGGTGTCATTCATTCTTATGTAAACACAATTTGCCGAAATTACCAACGTTATGTCCATATATTGTGCTATAAGTTGATAACATAGTTATGTTGACAGGCCTATATGTGGTATAAAATAAATGTAAAATATGCAGATATGAAGTATATCATACTATACCATTTAGAGGTCTGTTACATATCTGTTCACGTTAACATTCTTTAAAAGAGAGGGGCTAAACTTATTTATACAAATACATACAGAAGCATTTATCAATGTATACATGTGTAAATACATCTATGCATTAATGAAGACAGACTCAATACAATAACTGTACATGTGTTTGTGTCTTTTTGGTCTCTTGTAGGGACTATGAGAGTGTCAGTGATGCTCTGAAAGCAATGAAGAAGGTGGCATGTCTCATCAACGAGAGAAAGAGGCGGCTAGAGAGCATCGACGCCATTGCTCAGTGGCAGGCGGCTATTCTGCACTGGAAGGTGAGGACTCACCTCTGCCTGGGGTGGGATTCTGTGCCCATAGCAGACATGCACACCAGAGAGCATTAACACTGCTTTTGCTAGTCAGCGGCTCTGCCGTCCATGCTGAAGCAACACCACCATTGTGTAAAGATCTGAGAATTTTTGTGTTGGTTGTGTGAAGGGAGACAATATCCTGGACCGGAGCTCAGAGCTGATTCATTCTGGAGAGCTGACCCGGATGTTCCTCCATGGAAAGAACCAGCAGCGCACCTTCTTCCTGTTTGACCACCAGCTTATCTTCTGCAAGAAGGATCTGCTCCGCCGGGATCTGCTGCACTACCGGGGCCGGCTGGACCTGGACCACATGGACCTCCTGGACCTGGCTAACAGCCACAATGCAGCGCATAGTACCTTTCTGAAACACGCCTTCAAGCTGCGGGACAAGATCACTGGGGAGTCACATGTCCTGTGCTGCAGGAAACCTGAGGACAAGCAGAAGTGGCTGGAAGCCCTGGCCAGAGAACGTCACCGTGTGCAAGAGGCAGAGGAGATGGGTATAGATCCATGCCCATTCTCTGTGGGGTTGCAGTGGGGTTTAGGGTTTATGGTGTAGAACTGGGGACTCTCAAGTGCATTGTCACATAAGGATATGTAGTGCTCCATGATAATTACGAGGAAAGGTTAGTTGAGCTAAATCTGTTCAGTCTCAAGCAAAGAAGACTTTGGGACATGATCCAGGTCTACTGTATAAGCTTCTAACAGTTTTGAATGCTGTTCGACCAAATAGTTACTTTAGCATTAGTTCAAATACAAGAACTCGTGGCCATAAGTGGGAGGTCCGTAAGTGGGAAAACATTTCAAGCTAGATTTAAGGAAGCACTTCTTTACGCAGCGTGTAGTTAGAGTATGGAATAGTCTTCCTGATAACGTAGTGCAAGCTGAATCCTTAGGTTCCTTTAAATCAGAGCTAGATAAGATTTTAACAACTCTGAGCTATTAAAGTTCTACCCAAGCGAGCTTGATGGGCTGAATGGCCTCCTCTCGTTTGTATCTCGTTTGTTATGTTCTTAATTCCGTCCAATTTTCTTTCAGGAATTGAAATATCTGAAAGTCAGCGAAAGGCAGCAATTCTAAATGCAAATGCAAGAAAATCCAAGCGAGGGAATATGAACAGTGAGTCCTCCCTATGTCTGTGTGTGTGTGTAAATTATACCAATCCTTATGGGGACACAGTGTCCCCACAACATGATGAATATCCATTTTTTTTCCCTTATGGGGACCGGTTTCCTGGTCCTCATAAAGGAAAAAACTATTTTATAAAAATCAGTGACTGCTATGAAAAAACTAAACATCTTGTATTTTGCTTGGTTACTTATGGTTATGGTTAGGGCTGGGTGGGGTTTAGGGTTGTCATATTGTCATTTTTCCCATTGAAATGAATGAGTGTGTGTGTGTGTGTGTGTGTGTGTGTGTGTGTATGTATGTGTAAAATATCCATGTAGCCAGAGTCCACTTGATGAGTCTTTGGATTACTTTGTCTTACAGATGTGGGCTTTGCCGGTTGTGCTTCGGTACCTCCTCATCAACCTCTGCACCCCCTTCACCAGCGTCATGTTACCGTGCCAACCAGGCTTCCCCAGCAGCGAGTGATCTCACTGGCAGAACCCATGCACAAGCCATTCCACCTATGGGACAGCATCACCAAGCACACACGCCTTAGGAAGTGACCTCACTAGCACAGAAAGTGACCTGTTAGGATCTAAAATTAACATTAGCAGACTGTGATGTGACTGTCATGTGCTTAGTACACTAGCAGGGCAGCTTGTTCTGAGTATCAGTCAGTGCAGTATCCAGTACAGTATGTGCAGTCCAGAGAAGCAATATGCTCCGCTATAATTTGCATATACTGTCCATACGTTGTATTTGATAATTGAAGGCTGGGTCCTTGTAAATTTCTCATTTGTGACAAGATTCTCCTCATTTCTACAGAATAAACTGACTATGTATATTAAGTGTTTTTTTTCTGTTCGATCAGAAGTTGTGTGTTGAGATAAATATTTAAAGTGGGTTGGAAATGGACTGAGAATATGAGGAACATAACTTCCAGACAGTATTTACGCATGGTTATCGTTGACTGTCACATAAAATATTGCTCTTTAAGTGACCAATCTCTCACTTTAGGGAACAATAAGGAAGAAAAAGACCAAAGAGGTTTTGTTCAAGGAGGTGTACATCCTATAGCCTTTCGAATCAACCGGCATCTCGAAACCTCTAACCCCCTAGAGATCCAGTTACACACTACAGGCTCAAAGATACCTTCTCAAGACCTGCGAACTGGTGTAGGCATTAAACTTGACCCTCCCTAGCAGATCTCTCGGGATGTGCACGTCGTCCTCGGCTCAGCTTTGATCGCGTTTTTTCCGCTCGGAACCTTGAACATAAACTGAACGTGGACGATGCTTGTCTGTCATGGAGTCCGAGGGCAGCCAGAAAAAAACGCGTCAAGCCGACGAAGCGAGCGTAAGTGCGCGATCCTGTCTCGACGCTCTTGGAATAAATAATCTGTCATCTTATTAAACATGGTATTTTCATCCTTCATTATCATATGTGGTAGTTATATTGCTAAACATTAAACTAAGGATTTGCATCGTTACTTTCAGCATTGTTTAGTAGGTTTGGGAAAGTTCCTCGTGTGGTTATAGTTCAGCGTCTTTAGAGTGAACGCAGGTTGCATTATCTCTGTCCTACTGTTACAGGCAGAACCTATAGTCTTTATCTCACAGGGTGGATTAAGTACCGCTCAGGGGATGAAATGACACTAAATACATTATTCATGTGATCCGTAACTCAATGATCTCCAATTCATCGACGGCCAATGGGGATACGGTACAGTACAAATACTTAACTTGACCTGAGTGCAGTTAAAGTCGAAGCAAATTATATATTATATTAAATTATACATTTCTCCCCTGAATGCGTCGTATCTTATCTGAATTAAGTGTGTAACTCTGTAGGTTAAATCCAAGGAATATTCTATTCTTTGATGTGTTCATAGTGTGATTTTCTTTCTACAAATTCGCACATAATTTGTATCATAGTAAGACTATATGTAATATTACAAATTAACACTAGATGTCAGTACAATGATAGTGAAGTTTGTTGCATGTCTCACTTACATGACAAATTGGCAGTAGGTAGGGAGTGCCTAGCTCTTGTGTATTATCATTGGGAGAAACATTGAAAACCCCTTGTCTCAATCTTTAAATGAGTTATTAGGCAGCATCTACTGTATGTCTGTATTCTAAAACGTAGTAATCTGGCAATAGAACATTTTGCGACCAAAGCCTAACTTGTATTATGTACACTGTATTAGCAAAGAAGTGTGAGCTTTAAACTAATTGCCCTCCTTGTCTTTCTTGTGTTTTCGGCTGATGTAGGTCTCTGATATTACCGTGGAACTGGCTACTGTCGACGCCACATTGAACAAACTCTGCAAAAAGTACAATCAGACAAGGCGAAAAGGAAAGAAAAAAAAGAGCCCTTACTGGAACTTGCAGAATCTCACTATCCTTCTGACGGTGGTGATTTTTGTTGTGGTGCTGATCATGTGGTCACTGCTCTGGGTCTTTTTATGTGAGTCCAGCATGAAAATCCGGATCTATATTAATGATATAGACTGTCACAGATATAGTAGCGAAATGGGAGCAGCTGGTATTGGTAAAAAGTGAAGGGCTTGTGCAGGGAATCAGAGTGGCTTAATTCAATATAAACATCATACAGCAGCATCACTCTCCTAACAATCAATTTATTACAGTTATTAAATTTTAAATTCATGCAAATAGTGCTTCTGGTTACTGGACACTGGAACCTGGGGAAAGGTTAGAAAAGGAAACTGAAAATAATGGATTTTATAATATATGTAATGTCAGGCCCTTCTCTTTTAAGAGGAAGATCTCATGGAGTCAGCCTTATTGATCCTAGCACAGGATTTATAGGATCTCTGTAAATTAGAATTAATCTGCCTAATGTATTTTGGGAGAAATTGAAAAGTAAAAATGCTGATTGTGCAAAATTTGAAAACGTATTACAGTAAAACTGGTCTAAGTCGCCGGCTTGTAACTCGTCAATGTGCACAAGTTGATACTCAAGCAAAAGTCCCAATTTTTCCTAATGAGGTTTCCTTTAAAATTCCTTGTGTAAATTGCCGCTTGTAAGTCATCAAATTCCCTTAGTCATCACCTAAATCCTGGTCCCGAACAACGCAAATGAATGGATTTTCCTACCTGTAAGTCCACACCCCAATCGCTGCATTCCCTGCTTATGTACATGTGTATTTGAAAGATTTGTTAATTTGTTATTAAATTTCTTTTTTGTTCACCAATTCACCCAATGCAATGTACTGTGC
>JAODKF010000089.1:23992092-24014857 GCA_026779585.1 Mormyrus proboscirostris
TACGCCTCCCACAACTTGCTCATTGTAGAGCAAGCTGTCCGCGAAGGGCTGCCACCTGTTGGGGCGCCCAGGGAGCTAGGGGTTAAGGAGCTAGGCATACGAATTATCAGAGGATTTGGCCATGTATTCATTTTTAGCACTTGCATAGCCTTGTGATATTGCAGTGATTGAAGGAATTGCAGTGTGTCAGGCAGAATCACCATGGAGGCACACATCATTAGTCATACTGTCACACACTGAGGGCACATGCGAGTTAGGCTACCCTGAATTTGTGTCTGTTTGTCTTTGAGTATGAAAATGAAATGAAAAAGTTTGGAATGTTTGGCATGTTTGTGAAGCTCGGTTTTACAACACTTGCTGTAAAATTAGGTGTGTGTTGAATATGGTGTGCATATGAGGTAAAGAGCGTGTGAGTCCTATGTGCATGCCATGTGAATCCTGTCTGCATATGAGGTGAATAGCATAAATCCTTTGTGTATACAATATGAATGCCATATGAGTCCTGTGTGCATACCATGTAATGCTGTGTGAATCCTGTATGCATACGATGTGAATACCAGAGAACCCTGTGCCCATACCATCTGAATACCATGTAAATCCTGGGTGCATACTATCTGGATACTATGTAAATTCTGAGTGTATACCATTCTGAGTGAATACCGTGTGACTAACCTGTGCATACCATGTTAATATTGCATGCCTTTCAGTCCTGGTCTCTTTTTGAATTGTAGTTCGACTGGAGAACAGCAACAGCATGTACTTTGCAGGGATGTTTCGTGTTGTTGATGTGGAATTCCTGCCAGAATACCGACATGCAGAGTCCAGCGAGTTCCTCTCCATGGCAAGCAGGATCCAACACATAGTGCGTCCTCCTACGCACATGCTCTCTGAATCCCTCACATGTGGTGCACAGATAGTCTCCCTCTGCTTCTCATTGTTCTTATTTGTTCACTCATACATTCACTTTCGGCTGTATATGAATACACACATTGTCTCCATTCAAAGTGGATGAGACAGTTGTGTTAGAGATGAAAAAACTCTTATGCCTTTTAGGTGAGCAGTGTGTACAGAGCCTCTCCTGTGGCCAAACTCTACAGGTATTCTGTCATATCAGACCTGAGGTACTCGTGCATTTCTCATTCATTTGCTTTCATTCATAGTAAATTCTATTATTTTAATTATATACATTATAAAATTAAATTGTATACATTATAAACAGGTAAATATAGTATATTTCAAGACAAAGAATCACTTCTCTGTTTGTGAGTTTATGTCTATGTGTGCCCTCACAGCAACACCAACAAGGGTGGTCTTCTGGTCTACTTTTGGCTGGTGTTTGCGGCCCCACAGCAGAGAAGCCTAGCCATGTGTGAGGAGTGTGTTGGTGCCGTCCTACGTGACTCTGTGCTCACCAGCCTGACAAACCGCTCTTCCATTGGGTTCCTTCTCAGCTTACCAGTGGATATTGACTCCATCCTCATCAATGGTACAGGAATCGTAATGAAGATCTCATTGCCTTTACAGATGTGCTTGGTAGCCTGCGGCTGTAGGCAGTTGCTGTTATTAGTGGTTTTCTGAATTTAGGCTGTGCAGATTGAGATGCCCTGATCACTCATTTGCTTCTCTGCCTGGGTTCAGCTGCCATGCACTCAGACTATTCTGGCACTGCGACAGGTAAGCTGTGCCTCTTGCAGAAGTTTTGCTGGGAGCAGGTCAGGCCTGCCAGTTCTTTGGTGGTTAGGATGTGCTGCTCATGATTTTTTTCACTTCAGACTCTAAGTGTGTGGACAAGCTGTATGCTAGTCTGCCAGGGATCTCCGTACCCCTGAATGTCTTCTCATCCTGGGGAGGCCTGAGCTGTCACGTGAAGCTGACAGCGGCTGCCGGCTGCCTCATCCACCTCAGCGTGTTGGCCTTCCGCATCGAGCCCAGCAGCTGTGCGGGGGACAGCGTGACCGTGTATGATGCGCTGCTGCCAATCCGAAGCCGCATGCTCTACAGGTGGGGGGGAAGGGGCACACCTGGGTCATTCATACTTGAAGATTTTACAGATTAACTTGTATAAATGTTATCACTACTGTGACTGGGCTATATTTCAAGCAGCAGACAGACATTTCTGTAGGTGTATGTTTGCTCTGCTGCCGCCAGGCTCTGTGAGCCCGTGTCTGAAGCCATCCTACTCATCTCCACGGGGAACGTTATGCTGCTGTCCTTCAGAATGACCCAGGGCAATAAGAGCTTTCGCGGAACCTTCCAGGCCATTCCTGAAGAGCGTAATGCCTCATGTTTCCTGCCCTGTATGTCTCATTGAGTATATAATGCTTCCCTCGTGATGTGCCTTACAGCTGCTGATTTTTCCTCCTAGCATGCTTTGCTGTGATAGAGATGCAGAGAGAGGCTGCTTTTACTGGGGCAATCAGCAGCCCTTTCTACCCCAGCCTGCTCCCACCGTCCTGCACATGCACATGGCACTTCCAGGTATCACACGCATCATCATCTAGGGGCCATTGACCCAGCAGGTCCTGGTATCACACTCATCATCATATAGGGGGCATTGATCTAGCAGGTTCTAGTATCACACTCATCATCATATAGGGGGCATTTACCTGGCAGGTCCTGGTATCACACGCATCATCATCATAGAGGCTATTGATCTAGCAGGTCCTGGTATCACATGTATCATCATCTAGGAGCCATTGATCTAGCAGGTCCTGGTGCCACCCGTATCATTATATAGGGGCCATTGACCAGGCAGGTCCAGCACCCGCATCATCATCTAGGGGCCATTGACCAGGTATAAGACAAATGGATAATGATTGTAACTTCTTTTCATTTTTGTAGACTCCACATGACAGTTTAGGTGTGGCCTTGAAGTTCCACAACTATGTTCTAAAACTGAAGGACTTGAAGGCTTGTGACCATGGCTGGTGGAAGGTGAACGAGATCATGTAGGTGTGTTTGGGTGTGTTAGGGATAGGGAGAGACCATAGTCACTGATCAAGCGTATGAAGTGAGTAGGAGATAACATAGGGCTGGGGTTATGCCAATCCACCCGGATTTTAACATGATGCTAAAACATTTTAACTGATCTTCGGCGTGTTGGGAACTATTCTGCACTATTCATTTGTAGCTAAACAGTTTATGCCATATTTTATTAGGATCCATTTGGTGTAGAGAAGTGCATCATGGACAAGCAAGTGTACAGCACTGTAGAATCTTTTTGCAGTACAGGGATACACTAATTACAGCAGGATTATGAAGCATGTAGAGGGAATGCTAGGCCCAGTATCTGCCAGACCACTGCATAAACAAGGAGTCAGCTCCAGGGAAGATGTGTGGCTTTTCTGTAATCTCTGTGTGGCATGTTATGGAGGTTATAGTGTTGCTGTCCACTCAACTACCCACAATAATGGCAAACTGCCTAGAGAGGCCTTTATACCTTTATGTTTTTCTTATTTCCTTGGTAGATACTGTGGCAGCTACATTGACCATCCCACCATCTTCCATATTGCATCGCCGAATGCTGAGGTGTTGTTCCTCTGCAGTTCCCAGCGCTCTGACCTGCCTTTCAAAGCTGATTACAGCAGCTTTACAATCAGTCAGCGTAAGAAAACTACTATCCATATAATGCACTGCCTTCTGCCCCCCTCTTTCTCATGAATATTCTTTCTGATGCTCAAGATCGGTGATCACATCATGTAAATGCAAAAAGCAAAGAGGGGAGCTTTAAATGTGTCTTTCCAATCACATATTTAGTTTTGAAGTATTATAATATTATTAATAATAATAACAATCTGGCATCTTGAGTACAATATGTCCTCCTATGGTGCTTTGAAAATTTGCTCCAAATTGTGTGATAAATTATGTAACAATTACAGTATACTGCAATGTTTGCCTTTGTTTATGCATGATTTCGTCCGTGAGAAACATCAGGTGATAAACAGCACCCAGCTGAACCAACCTGCATAGGAGCACATGGAACATATGATTGACACTTACTGCACCAGTTCACTGAGTGCTAACCTACAACCTGCATGTTTTGCTGTTACGCCACATTTTGTTAACTTTTACAATTAAAGAAAAGCTCATTTAACAAATGCAAGAAATGTCTAAGCGTCCTAGTTCAAAAATGCAAGCAGTAAATGCAAAAGAAAAGTTTTAAGTATTGAAGAGAAACTTGAAATATCAAAGTGTTTTGAACAGCAAACAGGCGGCCCGGAGATGGTTCATTTCAATGTGGTACTCAAGGTAAATTATGTATATTCACTGAGAGTGTGCATATGTATCAGTTAATTAATCCTTTTGCTGTATAATTATTATTTAGAGTTTCCGTGGCTCACGGCTCTCTGATTAAATTTTTTTCACTCCACCCTTTGTGGAGTGATAAAGTTTTCTGTCCTACATGCGCTTAACCTCTTTTGAAGGGCATGTATTCTCTGTCACAGCGTGTCCTGAGGGACACTTCCACTGTGGCACAGGTTTCTGTGTGGAGCCCTGGCGTCGCTGTGATGGCCTGGATGACTGCCTGGATGAGAGTGATGAAGTCTTCTGCAGTAAGTGTCTATGTCTTTTGTGTTCACAGACCAACAGGTTTTCCCTATAGACTTCGTAAGACTATATTCAGACCAGACATAATTTTCTGTGTACATCTCTTTCTTTAATTGCTTTCTATTTAGCGAAACCTCCCAAAAACTGTGAAAGCCCCACGCCCCTCCACCCCATTTACATTTGTAATGGGGAGATGGACTGTCTGGATGGCCAGGATGAGACAAACTGCACTCTGGGTAAAAAAAACTTCTCTGCATTACTGTACTTTGATAGTAAGCAGGTTGTAAGAAACAGGTGAGCAGGACTTCACTTTGATTTTTAAGGCAGGTCCTGCAGAATTCTCTGGACAGCTGGCAAAACACCTCCGAGTATGCTCTGTGTGTCTGCCTTCCTTTAAGATGTAACATCCATGTTGCATTTCACACACACATCTTTCCTGCAGAGACGAGCTGCTTAGACATCCGCTTCAGGTGCGACACTGGAGCCTGCATCCGGAAGAGGAACGCCAAGTGCGACGGCACCCGTGACTGTCTGGACGGTAGCGATGAGAGTGACTGCGGTGAGCTCAAACCTCAGCGTGTTTCACAGTCTTAGTCAGCCTGGCCCCAGTCCCACAGTCTGTCCCGGCCTCTGCAGACCTCAGTCAATACTTTGCCTTCATCTCCTCTGCTTACAATGATTTACCAGACTACAGGCCTCACAGATCTTCCTTTGATCACTAGGAATGATGGTATGGAGCTGGAGGGACTTTTAATTAAATAGCACAGACCGTGGTGACCCCCCCTGGGGCAGGGGTGTGAGTCAGCATTTCTTCACCATGTTTATAGTCAGGGTTCATAACACACTTGTAACACACACAGCTACTATTGTCGCAACCTTGGTCATAACAGCTCTGGGCTAATCTGTGGTCACATACAATCGCAGTTACATGCACTGCATACACTGTCTACTCCTTTCCAGATCTCAAGTTACTGCCAAATTTTCTTCCCTACAGCCTGTGGCCAATCAAGTATAGGACAGGAGCATGTCACTGGAATGTGGGATGGTCCAAAGTTGGAGCGCATTGTGGGGGGCGTGGCTGCTTCAGAAGGGGAGTGGCCATGGCAGGTCAGCCTGCACTTCGCTGGTCATCTTTATTGCGGGGCAGCAGTCATCGCTTCACAGTGGCTCCTGTCAGCAGCACACTGCTTCAGCAAGGATAGGTACAGTAACATCAGTGTCTTCCTGACTGCTACACATACACAGTGCCAGTGCTTTTCCCCTGCAGTGTGAGGAGTACAGTGTGGTTAGTGCAGTGTGTTCTGCAGTGTCAGAAATACAGAGTGGTTATTGCAGTGTAGCCTGCAGTGTGGAGAATACATTGTGTTTAGTTCAGTGTGTCCTGCAGTATGATTAGTATTTAGTGTTATCAGAGATGGGTACAAATACATCAAAAATGTCTTGTTACAAATTACAAATACTTGCTCATCAAATGTTAAAAATAAAATACAAAATACTGGTGTGAGAAAGTATATTTAATTAAAATACAAGTGATTTGTAACTGGAAAATACAAAAATACATGTAAAATAGTAACGGTACAACCTTAGCAATGTGTAATATTTACAAAATATACAGCTTGCCCTAATTTTAAATAGAATAATAATTTTGTGAATTACATGTATTATAGTGAAAATTGGGAAATGAAAAATGAGTTTTGTGACATTAGTAATTTAATGAAAGGTCAACAGGCTGCACCTGCAGCAGCTTGGGGGGCAGATATTGAGCTTCTGTGATATCGCGGTTCTGTAAATGTTTGGTTTCAGTCACAGTTCCAGAACCATTACATCCTTAATTTATATCCAGTGTTAGTGTAAGTGTATGTGTGCATGTGCACGTGCACGGGCAAACAGACACACCAACACTTTCTCAAATCAATTATCATTATGCGTGAATTTCCCCCTTTGTCTTGCAGTAGGGTGCCAAATATATGCAAATTCATAGAATACACACTCAAAAAAACAGAACCATGGATATAATATATGTCAGTCATCCCTTTTATTCAGTGACTATAAAAACACCCACATTTAGCTGATATAAATTAATTCATTTAAGCAAAGGTAGCTAGCCTGATTTATCACTAATGAAGTCTTTCATATATGACAAATCACAAGATGCCACTGCCTGAGCATACCTGTTGAAATAATCTAGAATGCGACTAGCAGGCTAGCAAGTTAGAGAGGACATGGGTCATTCCATGTCAAATCATCACACTTTCGAACCTCATCACAGATTTCAATGAAACTTGGCATGCTGATTTGGTCACATGAGTAACTCATGAAACTGAAATCGGGCGTGTCTGGGATCAATATTGAGGGAGATTTAAGCAAACAAAATTTTAACTTTGACTATGACTTTGACTGGCTAGAAATGGTCCTTATATTGTTTTAAAACTACTGTCCAGCACTATAGCATGCCATCCCCATATGAATAATTGCTATGTAATATCTGATTAAAATATAAAAAAATCAATAACAAAAAAAAAACCTATATTTTAAAATTGATAAATTTTTTTACTAAAGATAATGTCATGAACATCTCCAAAAAAATTGGTCTTTTGTTTTTAAGGTGTTGCTGAGATATCACTTATCTGAAATGTGTATCAAAACCACAGTTCCTTACAATGCTGTTAGCAGTAGCAGAATAGCAGTTAGTGATCAATGCATGGTACAGGGCTCTTCTTTTTCATGATGACTACTATTGCCAGAACTAGCTGTGGAAATATAATTTAAATTGAAAATTTTTAAATTACTATTAAAAATGAATAAAAAGACAATATTGCCAAAGTAACTGATAAAAGAGAATTATAATGGATTTCAAGGGACCTGGCAAAACAGTCCATTATTTCCTAAGTCCGTTATATCCAGAGTTGCTGTATGCCCAGAACAAAACTACAGGACACCATTTACTCATGCCAAACCCCAGCATTATATTGTACATGTAGTAATCCAACTTTACCTGACCAGATGCGTGACTATTAATAATTCGACTACGTATAAAAATAAACAAACTAGATAGGATTTTAGGCTACTAGGGAAAGGAAAGAATTTCAATATAATAATGCATAAGTTATTTACAGGCAGTACTATTTAAAGGGAAGGTGGGAATGTAAGAACATAAATAATTGCTATACTCACAATTTATAGTCCATCTGAGCCTTTGATGCAGCTATTTGTCTTTGCTTGAAATTGTGTATGTCCACCCTGTTGCTGCTACAGGTTCAACTACTAAAAGCACATTCTGATGATCCATAACAAGTCTATCAGGGTGGCATGGGAATGAATAGGATGGAGATGGACCCTGAGGATGTACAACACTCAGTCTCAACTTTCCAGTGCTGGGCATAGTTTCTTCAACACATCCTACCCACCAATTATCATCATATGCAGCCACAACATAACCTTTGATACTTGCAAAGTCGAGTGATTCCCTAAGTGTGCACTTACGCTTGACTGATTTGCACACCTCACTCTCCTATGATGAATGCAGGGCATTTAATAGCCATATTTACTAGCCATGTCAGCCTTTTCAATAGTATGACAAGTGCAGCTGTCTGCCATGACATTAATGAAGCTTCCATTAAATTTCATTGTAGCATATTTGTAACCTTAATTAATGTTATTACTTACACCTGTGCTTGTTATACTATTTTATGTCAGTTTGGCTGCCATTAAAAAGACCCATTAGTGATTTGAAACCATGCGACACTACATTTACGTCAAGATATCTCAGCAATACCTTAAAAACAAAAGACCAAATTTTCTGGAGATGTTCATTATGATCTAGTTTTAGTAAAAAATTGATCAATTTTGAAATATAGGTTTTTTTGTTATTGAATTTTTAATATTTTAATCAGATATTACATCGCAATTATTCATATGGGGATTATTATTTGTTCAATCTATAGAGCTGGACAATATCTTTAAAACAATAAGGACCACTTCTGTGCAGCTTACATTATGGTAAATATAGCCAGCCAAATTCATAGCCCTGCCCCCCAAAAAGGTAAAATTTTGTTTGCTTAAATCTCCCTTAATATTGATTCCAGACACACCCAATTTCAGTTTCATGAGTTATTCATGTGATCAAATCAGCATGCCAAGTTTTGTTCAAATCCATGATAATTGAGGTCCAAAATTGTGATGATTTGACATGGAATGATCCACATGAAACACAGGATGTAGTTAGCATAATTCAAAAGCTGGATTTCCACTCTAAAAATACAATGCTCGCACCTTTGACTATGACATTGAAATGCTGCATCTGTGCAGAATGCATCTAGCCAAAGATGGTGATAGGCTGTATTTATATCTGTAAAATGACAGAAAATAAATATTACATATTTTACGTATTTAAAATATTGTACATGCATAAAATACAATCGCTCAAAGTATTTTGCTACAAATTACATCTGATTTTTGTCCATCTAACAAAATACAAATTACAAAATATTCAAAAGGAATTAAATATATATTTGAAATACATTTGATTGAAATACTGCCTATCTCTGGGTGTTGTACAGTGTGGGAGGTGCAATCTGTTGTGCAGTGTGGGGCATACATAGTGGATAATATAGTGCGTCCTGAGGTGTGAGGTTTACAGTGTAACCCATGTATGATCATATTTAAAAACATCACTGCTGCTTTGCTGGCAGGCTGACAGACCCAAGGCAGTGGACCGCTCACCTGGGGATTCTGACACAGGGCAACGCAAAGCATGTGGCGGAGATCCAGAGGATTGTGGTGCACCAGTACTACGATGCTCGCACCTTTGACTATGACATTGCACTGCTGCATCTGCGCAGAACGTGGCCATCGTCACTGGCTGCGTACATCCAGCCTGTGTGCCTGCCCCCTCCTTCTCTGCTTCTGCCCAGTGGACTCCAGTGCTGGGTGACTGGCTGGGGCTACAGGTCTGAGGAGGGTGAGTGTCTTTGAATACACAGACAATCGCTGATATCACAGCAGGACCTGAACAGTGCAGTCAACATGCCACCCTCTCTTACTCCACAGATAAAATTCTTCCCCTGATCCTGCAGAAAGCTCAGGTCCAAATCTTCAGTCAGAGTGAGTGCAAGCGGACCTACAGCCCTGTGTCTCCACGCATGCTGTGCGCAGGGGTGCCCTCAGGAGAGCAGGATGCCTGTCGGGTGGGTGGCTGCCTGGCTTTTGGCCAGACTGATCCATTCTTTACATGACTGATAAAGGCATTAGCTATTAGCAGTAGCTCCAGTCTCAGACATGGTGTGTTCTTTCAGGGTGATTCGGGAGGTCCGCTCTCATGCCAGGTACAGGATGGTGGGCGCTGGTTCCTTGTAGGCATCGTGAGCTGGGGGGCCGGCTGTGGGAGACCCAACCTGCCTGGGGTTTATGCCCGTGTGGCTAAGTTCAGCGCCTGGATCCAGAGCTACACCCTTTGAGTCAAAGTGACCACACTGTAAAAAATGTCTGTGAAATTTACAGAGAAATTCTGTAAAATGACAACATAAAAAACTGTAAAAGGAAAACCAATATAGCAGGGTATATTTAATATTAATATTTTGTAAAATACTTACGTAACCAAAAACAACTGTACATTTTTCAGTAAAAATATGTTTTAAAAACATACTTTTTTGGTAGCGTTAACAATTACTGTAGTTTAAACGCATGCAAACTTTAATATAAAAACCAATACAATAAAGTTAAAATTACAACATAATGGTGTGAATTATTTTTTTTTATCAGTTGTTCAATGGTACAGTCATTTATCAACAAATGCACAAATAACTGTACAGAGCATCCTCCTACTTTAGCTAATTATCATTTAATCTAGAATGAATAATAAATGAATTCTCTACCATATACCATATTAATGGCCGCACAGTACATTGTTTAAATGAATTTCATGTTGGTGTAAAGCTATAATTTTTGTCTGTGAGAACCTCTCATAAAGTCAGTACCAATGTGCCTGTTGACTCAACCACTAGTATACAATGTTTGGTTATTCAGTACCACATCAACTTAACTAAGTTAAGAAATTTAATGAATGTTTGGAATGGCTAGGGTGCCCCTGAGGAGAGGTTTGGAAACTGAAGTGGTGATCTAGTCATCTAACAAAACCTCAGTAACGTTTTAGAATATAGTAGAGATTCTTTACTTTCCATTGTGTTGTTATTCATTTGCAAGTATTCTAATGTTACATTGCCTTTTTTTTCTACAAATGTCCACCTATTACACAGATAAACAATATTTTCTTTCACTGCCTCAGACTTTTGCACAGTACTGTACCTAATGGAGTACTTCAGCTTCTTCCCAAGAGCATGCCCCCCCCCCAATTAACCGGAGCCACAGTGCATGAGGGAGGTTTTTATGTTTGAAAGTATATATGTTCACAATTCAAGAAACCAGGAAAGCATATTATTCTCATTTTTCTGTTTATCTTTTGAAAATCGTACTGTGGAAAGCTTGACGGCTGTTTTATACTAAACTATTTAGTACTACTGTGCTAAACTTTGTCAATTTATAAAGCCGGGTTATACTGTCTGAATCCCATGCATCACAGCAGAAATCCTGCTCTTTCAGTGTTCATATTGGTAAAATCACGTTTAACACCACGCCTTCACAGAGTAAGTGACTGAACAAGCCGATTTCTGTGTGATAGCTTCGCAAAAGCTGCCTATGGTTCTGAGCAAAATAAACGCAGAAAGCGCCGCAGGCGATACATGCCCCGTGCTCTTGTTCGCCTCCTCACTGCACGGTCCTGGAGTCCCCTGAGAGTCACAGTTTGCTCCGTGTACAGCCGGTAAAAACGCTGCAGCGGCTCTGAAAGGCGCGGTGCATGCCGGTCCCCATATGACACTTGCGTCCTCCAGCGCAGAGCAGCACACCTGAAGCCCTTCCCGTTTTCCTAGAAGACGCTAGTGACTTTGAGAAATTTCAGCGCCGGGGTGCCGTCTTGCCACAGCCGCAGAGCCATGAGAAAGCCTCCCGGAGATCGGACTTGCGAGGTTTACTGTGTGTCGGACTGTGGGCGCTGCCTCCCCGCCCGTCTACCTGCACAGGTAGGAGGAAAGGGCTGCAAACAAAGAAGTATATTGTCTGAAATATGAGGTCGCCGATGTATGTTTCACTTGTCCCCCGTCGCTTTACTTGCACTTGTTTGATGATCGAACAAGCAGTACATGTTAGTATTGCGTCACTAATAATAGTCAGAAATTAAATGAATAGTTTTCATAAGGTGCGTTCACTGAGAATACTGCTATTCTGCTTGCTATTCTGTTCCTAAAGAGCCAGGGTTGATGTCAGCCGTGTTAAAATGTCGTGGGAGAACACAATTTACCTGAACCGAGCTGTGCAAACCTTTATTTTCCTTTAAATGTGGCTGGAGTTGCCAGCAGTTTTCAGGGATGCATGTTAATTGTGTTGTAGGTATTACCGAGATTTAGGTATCTTTGCTTCTGACTTCAACTGCTATATGTTTTCTGAAATGGCATCGTAGGTATTTTTACCTGTGTGTTAGATTGCTGTGACAGAGCCCCCTTCATCTTCAAGCCCCCCCGTGTGCACCCAGGCAAAACACAGCAGCCACAAAGGAGGCTGTCCCCCCCCCAACTCTGCCTGGCGGAGGTGGAGTGTGGGGGCAGTACCCCTCCTCCCCCTCACAGCCGCTGTCACACTGACCGTCTACTTCTTTGTCTGTAAGTACACCAACTGCGTACTCATGGGCAACAAGACAGAGTGCATTCCTGTGTGTCCCTAGCATATATATATATATATATATATATATACGTGAATGTGTCTGTGATCACATGACCTCTGCTATGCAGCACGCACCCCTACTGTGCTCTACCTGGGCGGAAGCTTGGAGCTGGAGAACCTCAGCTTCTCACCGCACTTGATGGATGCATCTTCGCCGCAGTTCCGGCAGCAGGCCCTGGCACTGGGACGTTATGTGAGTGTCCGAGTCGCCCGGCCGCCCCGCTGGGTCCATTTACATGCAAAGCCTGTCGAAACCAGAGCCTGGGCTCCCCCAGTCCCCATTCTGCACCAGTAGTGCAGACTGGACCTCCCAGGGGGCCCAAGCTTTTCAGGTTGGTGGACAAGAGCCGCCGTTGTCATGCAATCGCACGGCAGCAGGGAACGCGAGGAAGATCAGCCTCAATACAAACATTGTCTTCATATCTGTCATGCGATCAGCAGTCTGTTTGCCAGGGATGGTGGCAGGTGGGTTTAAGCACAGCCGCTGGCTGGCAGGCCAGTTTACGGACACCGGGTTAGTGGCTCTTTGGTCAGTAGCACGGCCAAGAGTGGGATTAGCGAGGATTATGTTAGCAAGGAGATTTGCTAAGGGTTAGGGTTAGCTGGCCTTATCAATAACAACAGCGGTTATACAGCTGGATGAATGACGAACAGTAGTAGTGGACTAGGAAAGGTTAGCAGTGGAACTAGTAAGATAATGGAGCTTTAAATGTTGTAACTGGGCATACATTGGAAACTCAGCCTAGCTTCACTTATGCCCAGTCGACTCTTTGACAGCCATCCATTTGGAATGTGCTCTTTGTCTCACTTATATGTTGCTTTAGACTGAAGTGTTTGCTAAATAAATTAATTTAGTTGTAGGGGCTGTATGTACATTAAGCTCAGGAATACTGTTGTCTTCTGTCTCAGCAGCCTCCCAGCACTTCAGTACTTTGTTGGAGAGGCTGAAACAAACTTTTGTTACTCCCAGCAGAAGAATTAAGCGAGCAAGAGTTTTCACCTTGGGCAGTGAGATCATTGTTTACCTATTCACTGATTTGTCAACATGATGAAAAGGCTGTGCTTTCAAGACATACACCCACCATTAGTAGTGCATCCTCTGGTCTCTAGCTAGCGTTTCCTGATTTACAATCCTGCATCTCTGACCCACTTAAGATCAGCTCAGTTCTGCTGGTTGTAATCCCACCATGCAACTCACATCCTCTTCTGTTCCTTGCCCTTGGGAATACCGGGATGATGCCGGGATGGGAGCAGCTCTCAGGGCTGTACAGCGCCTCTCCCTGGGGCTCCTATTACATGCACTCAGAGATTACAGCCTTCAGGTAAGTGAGGGACAGGCCAGTGTCTGACGGAGACATTGTGATGTTTATGTCTGTGCGGATCAGCCAGTTTGTGTCCCTTCCACCAACTGGCAGTGAAGGGGTGGATGGCCTGCGTTTCTTTTACTGGGCCAAGTTCAGTGCTCCAGCTGCTGTTGCTCCGGGGATCCTCAGTGCCGCATTAGGGCGTCTGCAGCGGGCAGGTGCCAATGACCAGAACCCACTACTTAACAACAACGGGGAGCTGTATTCTCTGGGGCTGGACGAGGACACATTGCATCTCCTGGGTGAGCTCCTGGGCTCCCCAGGCCTTGTGACTTTCCCCTAGACTCTGTGACCATGTGACCTGGACCCAGTAAACTTCTCCCAGATCTGTTTCTTGCTCCCCAACTGCACTCTGCTGTACCCTATTTCCAGCTTCTGTTCTGCCCTTTGATGTTAGTTTTGTTGTAGGCCTGGACTCTGACCTAGAAGACAAAGCAGAAAAGATTAAAAATCCTGCTTCTCTGCAGAACATCAAGTGGCAGGTGGGATTCCAAGGTGAGGAGCTGCCTCCCCCTCTCATTCTGCAATGAACTTGTTGAATTTACCAGCAGTAATGAGCAGTTCTATGTTCACAGTGATGTCCTTTGATCTTTATGCCAAATATGGATACAACCGCACGCTGAGCCTGGTGAGCCCAAAGAAGCCGTATTACCAGTGGCGGCTGCGTGTGCCCTCAGGTCACGTGGTCCGCCTTGTCATCCTCACGCTGCACGGGGCCTCGCCCGGTAGCTGTTCTGCTCACAAGCTCTCCGCATACGACTTCCTTTTGCCTCTGCAAAACAAGATCATTGCCAGGTAGCATCCTGTGCATCACCCTGATGATGCTGCACTTTGGTTGCCCAATGACTAAATGAAATGCACCACAAAGTGGAATGCTTGACAAGCCCTTCTCTTCTAGATGGTGTGGCCTCCCGGTTTCTGGATCCTCTCCTATCATGAAACTCACGTCCTCAGGAAATGTCATGCTAGTGACCTTCTCATTCAACAGACATAAGGATGGAGCCATTTTTAAAGCCTACTTCCAGGCTGTGCCAAAGATAGGTCAGTGTTTTGCTGGCCCAGTTCCAGAAGATGAGTGTCTCTTGATGCAGACAGACAACACATGGTAGAGATGCTGTAGGTTTTTTTCATGGGAGCGTTCTCAAATAGGTAGAACTCCAAACTTCCATAGCTTACAGTGTTAGGCCTTCACTTTCACCCAGCTACATGGATATTTAGCCAAAGCTGCTGCATGTTGCAGGAGAAGCTCCTTTTATCAGCAGGGCTTTGAGCATTTACAGATATTGTGTGCTTTCAACACTCAGGCTCCAGTATTAAAGGGAGGCCAGTTGTACTGCACTGGTGTGTTAATGGGGCCTTAACTGACAGAGGGTAAGACCAGCTGGCACCAGGGTGTCTCTGCTTTCCGGCAGGCTGTGGTGGCTCCCTGACTGCATGGAACGGGACACTGGTGTCCCCCTACTACCCCAGCCACTACGCTCCCAACATGGACTGCAGCTGGACCTTACGGGTGAGCACTGGAGTCTGAATGGCCTGTTGGGTCTACATGGGGGCAGCATGTGGCTCAGTGGGCTAAGCCTGTGTACCATAATCACAAGGTCGCAGGTCTCAGCATGTCTGCGGGTCCTTGAGCAAGACCCTTAACCCCCAGCTCCCTGGGTGCCCCAACAGGTGGCAGCCCTTCGCGGACAGCTTGCTCTACAATGAGCAAGTTGAGGGAGGCGTAAAAAGAATTTCCCCAATAAAGGAATTTCCCCACGGGGATTAATAAAGTTGTGATTGCAAATTTCCCACTTGTGGGACTAATAAAGGTTTATCTTATTTCCCGTCTCTCATACGCCTATTAGATCCCTCCCATCGGGTTTCCCGGTCCTGTCTCTGGTGTGCCTATTAGATCCCTCCCATTGGGTTTCCCGGTCCTGTCTCTGGTGTGCCTATTAGATCCCTCCCATTGGGTTTCCCAGTCCTGTCTCTGGTGTGCCTATTAGATCCCTCCCATCGAGTTTCCCGGTCCCGTCTCTGGTGTGCCTATTAGATCCCTCCCATTGGGTGTCCCAGTCTCTTCTCTGACGTGCCTATTGGATCCCTCCCAACGGGTGTCCAGTCTCGTCTCTGATGTGCCTATTGGATCCCACCTGTTGGGGATCCCAGTCTCATCTCTGACATGCCTATTCGATCCCTCCTGTCAGGGATCCTGGTCTCATCTCTGACGTGCCTATTGGATCCCAAAAGTTGGGGATCCCAGTCTTATCTCTAACACACTTATCCACTCCAATCCGTTGGCAGCTACCCTCCTCTTTCCCCTCAGACTCCGTTGCCCGGTTACTTGCTGTCTGTGACTATTGTGATGCTGGATATTCAGGATTCACCCTCTTCCGATGGCTGTGAGAAAGACTGGCTGGACATTAACGGCATAAAGTGAGTTTAATGTAGTCTTTCCCCAATCAGAGCTCAACATTGGAATTGGACATGGCACTAAGGAATGCAATTGCTGTTCATGATAAGATCAAATTTCAGCGAGAAATCATTCAGTCAAATAATTTTTTTATCATTTTTAGCTTTTATGTTTGACATGACTGTATAGCTGAAACACACCCTCTAGGGGTCCTTATTGACACAACTGTATTTCCTACCAGGCTGTGTAACCCCATCACTGATGGCAGCCGAAAGAGGATCTATTCCTCCCCTGTGATGCTGCACTTCCACTCTGATGAGTCCCATACTTACAGAGGCTTCTACATTCTGTACCGGGCCTTCAGTCAGGACAGCTGTGAGTCGAACCCTAACCCCTCAATCAGGAGAGCTATGAAATACCATTTCATCACACCACATTACGTCACTGACATTTCTTTCCATTTAAACACTCAGATATTTCAGGTTAGGATTCCTGCATCAGGTACTTAGACGTATAACCACTGTGACGGTTCCTTTTGGGGATGACTGTGTAAAGCTGTATGCTGCCCTTTGCACCCTCCCTCTCACTGTAGCTTGCCCTCGCCAATTCCGCTGTGGAGGTGGGCAGTGTGTCCCTCTGCGCAAGGTGTGTGACGGGGTCAAGGACTGTCCCGATGGCCGCGATGAAAGTAAATGCTGTGAGTGCAGACCTGCATATATAGCTAATGTTGAAACATGTTACTATGTCACATTTGCTCAGATTCACCCACTGCCTCTTCTGACCCAAGTTCTGCTTGTCCCGTGTCTGGCAGCTTGCAGGCCTGGGGAAGTGCATTGTGGGAATGGTCAGTGCAAGTCACACAGCAGTCAGTGCAGCACACACAGCAGCTGTGGAGACAGCAGCGAAGAAGCTGGCTGTGGTACGTTGTGCATGAAAACTGCTGGTAATACCTTTGCAGAGCTGTGCTTTGATATGCCGCTAAAGTCACCATTTCACTTTTTCACAGCTGCGAGGATAGCTTGGTAAGGATGTTTCTATGTGGTTCAGCAGGCATACATTTTTACAGTTTACCAAAGTGTGTTTTTTTGTTATGCCTGCTTTGTGACAGTTACTCTCAGTATCTGTGCTTTATTTTTTTATTATCTGGTATCTAAGTTATCTGTGCCTTGGTCTTTGGCAGTTGCTGCTCATTGTATACTTTGCTCTTCAGCAGGGAAATGTCACCACATGTGTTCTAACAAGGTGTGCCTGGCCAAGTCTTCAGTGTGTGACGGTATTGTTGACTGCAAAGACCGCAGTGACGAAGTTAATTGTACCAGAAATTGTGAGTCTCCATTTCAGTATTTTTTAATGAAGAATTTTTTCCATCCCCTGATCTCCCTCTGTGACCTGCTGTCCTCCTGATTTCTCTCATTGCCTGTAGTCCCCTTATTTATCATTGAAATCTCACTCATCATTGTTACCAGCTGGCTCCTAATGGTCACTCCACTCTAATGATGAATGATCTCTCTGTCTGTCAGTCAACAAAGGCTGTTCCCCAACTTCCTACACATGTGCTAATGGAAAGTGTGTGAGTAAGACCAACCCTGAGTGTGATGGCGTCAAGGACTGTCTGGACGGCTCAGACGAAATGCGTTGTGGTAACATGCTAACAAAGCTTAAACTTGCTGTGCTATTACTGGTATCATTTTATCACAGCCTGATGTGCTACACTGAAGGCAATAACTCTTACCCTCTTACAGTATGTTCTTGATATCCAGACAATCTGTGCTAATGCTACAGGTTGTGGAACAAGGCCAAAGAAGAAAACTAAGATAGTGGGTGGGGCCAGTGCCCAGATGGGAGCGTGGCCCTGGCAGGTGAGCCTGCAGATGGAGCGCTACGGACATGTGTGCGGAGCATCACTGGTATCAAGCCGCTGGCTGCTCTCTGCAGCTCACTGCTTCCAGGATTCTGAAACCATCAAGTAAGGACTGAAATCACTACCGTCTCCATACTCAACAGAAGCACTTAATCAAAAAAGCTATCACATTCCTTGCTCTCAAACGACACACACAGGAACATCAACAATAACCATGCTTTAACAAACCCCAAAACACTCCTCTCTGTTTACAAATCTAATTTATTTGCATATTTAAAATATGTAAATTGGTGTTTTAGTTCAACTTGTATTTTTTCACCTATTTGATCAAACATATTGCATATTCCCACCACCATGAAGAAATAATTCCCTTAAAAAGAAATAATTCCCTGGATGTTTTTGTACTAAACAAGCACAGTCCTCAGTCTCTACCCTCCCCATTCATTAGGGCAGGGGTGTCAAACTCCAGTCCTGGAGGGCTGGAGCCCTGCACATTTTTGGGTTTCCCCTCAACACAACTGATTCAACTCCTTGTGCTAATTATCATACAGCTCTTGAGCTGAATCATTTGTGGTGGAACAGGGAAAGGGAAATAACTAGGCTACACAGGGCTCTGGCCCTCCAGGACTGGAGATTTGACACTCCTGCATTAGGGTATCATTTGGGTTCTTTTCTGATACATGAGCTAAAATGGTACTTTAAAAATGGTGCCAATGCCAAAACGGTGCCTGAATTGGTACTTTTAAGAAAAAAAAGCGTTAAGGTTGATGACATTAAATAATGGCTTTTTTATTAAGGTAAATTTGAACTTAATATAGGTCAATTGTATACTTTCAACTCAACATCTTTAAATATAAATAAAAATACAAAATACTTACTTTATAAACAAAGCACTTTTAAAACAAAAAACTTGACCAAAATCAAGTTTACAAACATTTGTGAAAGAAGGATGGATCCTACCTTTGCAATAAATTAGTTTGTGAAATTTCTTCCCTGCTAGATATTCCACAAACAAAAAATGTAAATGGTATTATTGCAAAGTGGAATCGTTTATGAACAACAGAAACTCAGCTATGAAGTGACTGACCACGTAAAGTAACAGAGCGAGTGCAGAGGTGCTTAATGAGTAAAAGTCCCCAATGATTTTAATTCAATAACTGCTGAGTTCCAAACTGGCATTAATCCTAGCACAAGAAACTGCACCTAGAATGGGTTTGGAATGGGTTGCCTTGACCGAGCAGCAGCATAAAAGCATCTAATTACCAAGCACAATGCCAGACGTCAGAAGGAGTGGTGTAAAGCATGCCGTCACTGGACTTGGGAGCAGTGGAAATGATAGTGTTCTGTGGAGTGACAAATCGTGCTTCTCTATCTGGTAGTCTAAGATTTGGTAGATGCCAGGATAATATTACCTGCCTGACTGCATTGTGACAACTGTAAAGTTTGGCGGAGTGGGGCTAATGGTATGGGGTTGTTTTTCAGGGGTTGTGCTAGACTCTTCCAGTTCCAGTGAAGATAACTCTTAATGCTTCAGCATACCAAGACATTTTGAACAATTATATGCCTCCATCTCTGTGGTAACAGTTTGGGGAAGGCCCTTTTCTGTTCTAGCATTACTATGCGCCAATGTACAAAGCAAGGCCCATAAAGACATGGGTTGTGTGAGTTTGATGTGGAAGAACTTGACTGGCTCACACAGAGCCCTGACCTCAACCCCATCCAACACCTTTGGGATGATCTCAAATGGAGATAATGAGCCAGGCCTTCACGTCCAACATCAGTGCCTGATCTCACAAATGCTCTTCTGGATAAATGGGTAAAAATTTCCGTAGACACAACCCAAAAATCTTGTGGAATGCCTTCCCAAAAGAGTGGTAGCTTTCATAGTTGCAAATGGAGAACCAACATCATATTGATGCCTATGGATTTAGAACAGGATGCCATAGTTCCTGTGAGTGTAATGGCCACATGTCCCAATAATTTGTCCATAGAGTGTGTGTATATATATAAAATCTCTTGAATCTTCCCTAAACACTAAGAACCGTTTCCAGACTGATTGAACCGTTTATATTGTTTGAAAATAATTGTAACATTAGAAAAATAAAAAAAAACTTTATACCCATTTAAAATATTTTTCATATCAAAATGATGTGTAAATAATATTGCATGGTATTTCATAAGGTCTGCCAGGCGAAATATGCCTTCCTGTCTATTTACAGAGCAAAGCACCCACCTGAAATTGATGTTTATACCTCTGTTAGAGTCCAGTGATCAAAATCCATTATTTTTATCCTCAAGTTAAACTGGGCAAATATTGCACTACCACTAGATGGTGCCCCATTCACACTTTGCAGTTTAGCTATAAACCGTGGCAGTGGTAGTATTAAGGTAAAAAAAGATATCAATATGAGTGAACTTCTAATGTTTATACTTTGTTTCAGTGATATTTTTAGTAATCCTGACTCACGGAGATGATATAATGCACTTTTTGAGCACTGTTTACAAACTTTAGACTTAAAAAAGGCAACTCTACCATTGTCTGGTCACTAGCAACACGTTTTTGACAAATATGACCATAAAGCATTCATTTTCCATAAATTTGGTAGTAAATTTTTGCGTTTGTGGCCATGGGAACAGCCTCCACACTGAATCCTATGACCCTAGGAGTCAGTGCTGAAAACTAGACATTCTCATCGCCAGCAACCCATCCATTCAGTTATTCATTCATTAACCTTTATTTTCCCAGGCAAAGCATTAAGTACAGTTTCTTATTATACAAGTGTATAAGTTAGTGTGTACATGCGGGCAGTGGTGGCTTGCTGGATAGGGAAGTGCACTTGTAATTGAAAGATTGCAGATTCGAATCCCCGACCACCACTGAGTTACCCTGAGCAAGGTACTGTACCCGGGCGCTGAATTAGCTGCCCCCTGCTATGTCACATTGGCACAAATGGGTTAAATACAGAGAACACATCTCGTCGTCGTGTGCTGTGACCTGTCGTGTGCTGTCAACAATGACAATTAATCAATAAATTCACAAAGTGTGTGTGTGTGTATATGTATATATATATATATAACACACACACTTTACTCTCTGGACCTGAGCTACCCACATGTAACTGGGTTAACTTATCTATGAGATAGTACTCTTTATCAATCACTTAATGGCCCAGAACAATCAGACATCAGACCCACAGAGTACACTACTGCTAACCAAACCCTGTGGTCTGAGATGGTCGCTGCGTCCGAGCTGGCTGCTTCACTCATAGCTCATCTTGGCAGGTACTCAGATGCACGTGCCTGGAGAGCCATCATGGGTATGCGCGGCATGAACATGGTGAGCTCTGCCGCAACCTCGAGGCCCATTCGCCGCATAGTCCTCCACGCACTGTACGACCAGTTCACGTCAGATTACGACATCGCACTGCTGGAGCTTGCCACCCCCGTCGTCTTCAGTGAGATGGTTCAGCCCGTGTGCCTGCCAGCCTCCACGCACACCTTTGGCTCTGGAACTGGCTGCTTTGTCACAGGATGGGGGGTGCTCACAGAGGATGGTGACTGTTCTACCGGCCAGAACACGCACAACCTGCACTTTCACATACAGTGTTCTTGGTCACACATGGCCATTGCTGTTGAATTCCCTGGTATTTTCAGGCATCCATTATCCCCACTGTGCCTTTTTCAGGTGAACTAGCTACTTTGCTGCAGGAGGCTCCAGTAAAGATCATCAGCCACAACACCTGCAACAAGCTCTATGATGATGCTGTCACTCCCAGAATGCTTTGTGCTGGGAACCTTCAGGGTGGTGTGGATGCTTGCCAAGTGAGTTTCTGTGTCTCTGTCTGCAGGTTCTCCTAAACTTCAGGCATTCTTTTTTTTCCTGGATGTTCCACCTGATTTGCTGTGTCTCTGCAGGGTGACTCGGGCGGGCCTTTGGTCTGCATGGAAAAGAGCCGACGCTGGTTTCTGGCTGGAATTGTGAGCTGGGGCGAAGGTTGCGCCAGACAGAACCGTCCGGGAGTCTATACACAAGTCATCAAATTCTCAGAATGGATCCAGCAGCAGACCAAAGGCCAGGTGTGAGGAGGGGGCATGGACCATGCTCTGCCAGCATGCCTCCGGCGACAGCTGGACTCCCCAGGGACAGCGAGGGGCCCGGGGGCTCGTCAGAGCACCATTCCTGGCATCACGACACATATATGATATAGATAGTTTGCACTCACAGCAGTGATACTCAGCTTGAACTTGTCTGAAGGTTGTGGGATTTTCTTTTGTTCAGATCACAACCTACCGGATTCCTCTTTAGTCTCATGACTTCGCCTCTCCTTTGATTGCCGGCAGGCAGTCACCTTCCCATTCCATAGGGGGGGTGAGGGCCGCTGCTGGGTGCCACCTGTTCTGGCCCCATGGCACTGAGGTACTCCGAAGATCCTGTCAAAGTTCAGACTGACTTTGAACATGTGCAACCTTGAGAGAAGCATTTGGTTTTGTCACGTTGAGCAATTTTCTCCAGTCAGTGCTTTGGGTCCTGGAGCTGATCATCATGTGTACCCTGGAATCCACCTTCCATTTCCATTCTCTGTGACCTTTAATGTGCCTTGAGGGTGTCCATGTCACTGCCTCTCCTGCTGTGACTCTGGCATCCTCCTTCTGATGCTTATTGTTGAGGAGTTCAGTCAGTAAAATACTGTGTTTCATGGCAAATATGGACCATATGGCTTCTGTTTTGCATTCATATTTATCATTTTGCAATGCAATGCAATTTTATTTATATAGCGCGTTATCACAACATTACATTGTCTCAATGCGCTTCACATTTCTGCC
>JAODKF010000089.1:24030889-24043365 GCA_026779585.1 Mormyrus proboscirostris
CCCCTTGCAGGCTGGCACACGTGGGGCCCCTAGGCTTAAGCCATATCTAGCCTGTGCGTTAATCCGCCCCTGAACATGCAAACACACCCCTGGTGGAAACTGTGCTATCTGGTAAGCAGGAGAGGGCAGCAAAATTGCAGATGGCTGAATTTCCAGAGTACTGTATAACCATTACCATCCAAACCAATGCTGCTCTCATTGTACAAAAGCAGCAGACTGCCTGGTCAATTAGAACACAAACTTATCCTGATGGTAATTGTTCTGTTAGGAGTTAGATTTAAAGCAGTTCAGCTCTGTGGACTAACCCAAAAATCAGATCCATACCCAAAGCTGCGAGTGTTTTTCTCAAATGCACAAATGAGAAAAAAAGTCTGTGATCACTTTTTTGAAGACATGCCATTAATAGCCATGTCTCTGAATTTACTAATAGTAAGATGAGAAAAAAATATTTGTAAATCGGCTATTACACAATCAAGTGTCACATTGTAGGTGTTTCCTGTACTCTCATCCTGTCTGTCCGAAGCTGAATAACATTAGACAGGCAGGCAGATGATGAGTATCCATGAACAGTTGCTCCAGAGTTTGTTGATTTTCAATAACTTTAATACTGATGGCACTGAAGACTTCATAGGTGCATTTTATCCAAACTACAATTACATGGTTAGACTGCACATTATTTCCAATTTCATTCTTTTGGTTCACATGCTATCTTTATGTTATCTAAACTACGTGAAAATATTCTAAAAGGCACTATTTGGTATTGGGCTGAGCCTAGCCTGAGCGCTGTTTTAGGGAGTCAGGGTGTTGGGGGTGTTCCGCTCCGGTGTGACGCAAGTCCCGCCGTTGGTGGGAAATGAATAAATTCGGACCTGAGATTATAGTGGAAGAAGAAAGTGGGCGTTAAGGAGGAGTGTAGTTCTTCGTACCATTGAACTTGTCTCATTGGAAACAACTTTTTATGTATACTACATAATATATAAATTTTGCGTCTTTCAAAATCGAAGATGGCGTGGTTTTAATAATTAGGTTACCAGATCCTGGACTGTCAGAACATAAAAGTACAGAAACTGAGTCTTAATCACCCTGCATCTGTGACTGAAGGAACTTTAATTTATTTAAACATGATCTACTTAGCCATATTTTTTCTCTGTGGATTTCCTGACGGGGCGTTAATGAAAGGTGAGTCAGTCATTCGTCCCGTTGACTTGCTTTAAGTATTAAAAATATTCCGTGTAATTTTGATATTTCAATTTACTTTTAAGTTTATTATTATTTGCAAGCAAGTTGCAAATTACAAAATATAGTACATGTATGTACAGTGTAAACTCTGGAGGAAGATGGTGCAGTCGACATATTACGGCACCTTCGGATTAATTCCCATTCACATTGTTAAGGGAGACGGGTTCAGGATCCTGACATGACCGCCTCCCTCTTTGGCTCCGGCTGAATCAGCGAGGGCGGTATTTCCTCGGGCTGATTAACCTGCTGAATGGAAGTGCTGATATAAATGACTGGGGTCATGACCACTTTGTAGTGACAGGAACAGACGTTAATCAGCGCATATCGGTAAAACAGACCTGCCCAAGGAACTGTGGGGGTGTCACCTCGTCAGCTCCCATGGGCAGGTATTATATGGAATGATGATGATGTTGACGATCTATATTATTATTATTATTATTATTATTACCTTGGCCGTGAATAACCGTTGGTAAATGACGATGTCATTGCGGCTCAGTGGATACTGGATAGCACTGTTGCTTCACACGTCCGGGGGTCGGGGACTTGCATCCGACCGGCTGTATGTGGAGTTCGTAGGTTTACCGCACGTCGTGCGCATTTTCCCCTACACTCCAATTGCCAATTTACCGTAGTGGGTGGATGTACGTATTCCAGATCGTGCTGATGCCTTGTGCCCTACACTGCCTGGGATCGGCCCCTATAACCCTGTATAGCATAAGTGGTTATAACACGGATAGAATAAAAATAAACTGAAAATACCATATTATACAATTAAAGTAAATGCCACGCATAGCAACCTGAGAATGATCATTTTGTTATCTGAATACAATAAAAATTGTGCACTCAGGGTTGGAACTAGCCAAATATTTTTTTGTTCTTGCTCTTCATGAAAATTAGGCTACTTACCCCTGGGGAGTGAGCAAGCTTAATTTCCAGCACTGTATGCATTACTGCTGGTGTTTCAAGCTATCATATATTTTCTAAATAATATTACCAAATTTTATCCATCCACTTATCTGGGTCAGGGTCACTATCCCAGGTACCACTACAATATATTATAGACACTTACATATAACACATTATATACAAATCTATTGTAGTATTGTATATATTTAGCACTGCAGAGTCAGGTGTGAAATAGGGAAAAGTACAGAATTATACTGCAAATATAAGCAATAAGTTATAAGCCTGAACCTCTGAAAGAGACCCAAATGCAAAGGCCATGAACATTGAAGTTCAGGATGTAACTGAGAAGGATCTGCAGGTAGAACCTCACAAGCCACAAGGTCCTTATGAGAATGACCCAAAATTACACCATCATGCCGAGCTGTGCATTGCCAGGGGAAAGCCTGGCAAAGAATCACAGTGACATGCCCACCTTCACCTGACTTTCCCTCACTCCTAGAGGTTAAGGAATTGTTTTTCCAATACTCTTGAAAGATACAGTGTTTTGGGAGATTCTGTGGGAGCTGCCATGCTACACAAACCTTCCAGCTGTGTTCACTGTGCCTTTTAATCTTTGGGCTTTAATCGGTGTCAGCCTTTGTCAATTTTTTGTCCACTGGGACTGGGACATTAGAAAGTATTTATTAATATAACATAGCATCAAAATGCAAATTCTTCCTAGTTAGTCACTGCAAAGCAATATAAAACAAAACAATAATTTCTTTAAATGAATACATGAATGAAATGGTTGTAGTGCTGTGTGCTCTCTGTACACCAGACATGGAGCGGCAACCTGGAGCACAGCCGGTCTGTGCAGGTGGAGCAGCCTCTGCTGATGTCAAACAGATATTGCAGACGGATTACACATCAGATACATAGCTATGCTTGAGACATTCATAGATTATTTTGTGTCTTAATGTTCTTTGTGTTTTGCTTAATACATTGCAACATGGCAAGGGACTCAACTTTTTTAAGCTATAAACCTAGTTTACTTATTAAGAGATATGGTTCGCATAAAAATGTAGTAATAAATGTTTGGTATCATGATATATATGCTAATACTCGTACTGGAGTCCCTTCTGCATCTTCTCTGACCAAGCGTAGATGAATCATTTTTGGAAGGTAACTTCAAATAAGTTTGACTATCGAGCTATCTGGATACTATCAGTGTACTGCCAGTGTGCTATGAGTGTCCTGTCTGGCTTATATCTGTGTGCTGTTTGGATGTTATCAGGATGCAATCAGTGTGCTATGGTGTGCTATCAGTGTGCTGTTTCACAGTGATGTGGATATTAGGGGAGCAGCTAGCACAGAGGGCAGTGCTAACAGGGCCAGTGAGATTAGCAAGGCAACTAGCACAGAGGGCAGCGCTAACAGGGCCAGTGAGATTAGCAAGGCAACTAGCACAGAGGGCAGCACTAACAGGGATAGTGACATTAGCAGGACTGCTTGCACAGAGGGCAGTGTTAACAGAGACAATAACATTAGCAGAACAGCTAGCACAGAGGCCAGCGCTAAAAGGGATAGTGACATTAGCAGGACTGCTTGCACAGAGGGCAGTGTTAACAAAGACAGTAACATTAGCAGAATAGCTAGCACAGAGGCCAGCACTAACAGGGATAGTGACATTAGCAGGACTGCTAGCACAGAGGGCAGTGCAAACAGGGACAGTGACATTAGCGGGGCAGCTAGCACAGAGGGCAGTACTAACAGGGACAGTGACATCAGGGTTGCCAACTCTCATGCATCTCATGATTCGCTTTCTGACTTTCACGCTAAAGAAATGTTATGGGAAATTTATATTATTCTATTATAAACCTAAAATTAGCTAGGGTATCAGCTAATCAGGGTAGTTTGGAAACCCTACAGACTACTTGCAAGGTAATAAAACTGTTACATACATGTAAATGAGCTTACAGACTCGAATTGAAAGACCATAGTTGGTAACAATAGTAACATTAGCAGGATGCGGGAGCAGCAAGCACACAGGAAGGTGATCTGAGTAGATGTTTGCTCAAACCTCATCTCTTTTCTCTCAAGGTCAGAAATCCAAGGGCAAGTATAGCACCCCGCTTCTGGACATTCAGGGTCGGCAGCTGGTAATGGAGGCCAACCAGACTCTGACACTACAGTGCAAGTAAGTAAGAAGCAGCAAAGAGTGTTATGATGACTGCTATGATGAGTGGGCATTACTTACCAGCAGCTGTGTCTGCAGGGGGCGCTGGGAGCTGGTGTGGAGCTTCCCGCGCTCTGTGACTTTGGATCAGCAGAGTGTGAGCATGAAGGAACGCCGCTGTGGGACGCAGCAGCGGCTGTACTGCAGCAGCCTGACCGTGAGCCCCGCACTAGCCCAGCACACGGGCTCCTACCGCTGCAGATATAAGCACAAGCAGGGCAAGCAGGCCACGCTCTACGTCTACATCGCAGGTGAGGGGTTGCACCTGCACAGGCACTCACAATTGTAGGCTGAAACCAGGAAGCAGGTACCCTGTGGGCTGCATCTGCCACAGATGCCCACGATTGCATAGTCAGACCAAGAAACAGGTATAGAGCTACACAGTTAGATAAGGGCCAATGTGTCTCTCAGGAAGTTAGGGATCTGTGAGTGAAGGGTCTGAGTCATTATAATCATAGCATCTGCTAGATAAGGGTAATCAGAGTACACAGCATGGTGAACAGATATAAGTACTCTGATGGAGAGCCTCATGGGTAGATGAGTACTTTAGATGAGTAACCATCAGTGTTTTATGTATAGCTCATCCTTGTGAAATTGGCTGTATATTTCCCTGAGAGGAGAACACAGGGGTACCAGTTTTGTTTGTTAGATATTGTTATCATCATGGATCTCATTAGAACAAAGGAATGTGTTATATGTAACATGAAAAGTTCCTATTTAACCTGAATGTTGCGGTCAGAGCTCTATCCGTATCTATTGCTACCATCAGTCAGTCCATCCATTGCTATATTTAGTGGCCCTATAGCTACATGCCTGCAACTGAAATAGCCACACACCGAAAGCCCCAGTCTGAGCCAGGCCATTTCCAAGGCAACGGCCTTATCTGGCACCTCAGGCTTGTGTGCTGCATCCTGTCTTTGGGCGGCGGATGGGGCTGGTACTGAGCCTGGGCTATGGACAGGGCCCATGCCCCACCTCCCTCTCTACTGCCAGGTAGCCAGGGGGTGATGGTGGACTCCCAGGTCACGGTATGAGGGCACAGGCTGCAAGGCCAGGCCGGACAGGGCTCCCGGGAGCAATGCGACCCCCCCCCCCCACAGCCGGGATTACTGGCCCTCTTTGTGCAATCAAAGCAGAACAAGGAAGCAGGACTAAGCACTGAGCAGTCCTCAGGGTACCTTTGTTAAGTGTTCAGAGACACTTTTTCTTTTAAAGACGCCAGTATGGTGAACAATAGGGGGGACAACACCCAGCATGGTACGCAGCCCGGCAATATTAGACGAGCTATAAAAACAGCAGCAAGGCCCAGTGCAAGACAATAGGGCAGGAGAGTGGCGTTCTAAGGCAGCCGGTCTCTGCGTTTCTGCAGGCAGCTATGGGCCTTTCGTGGAGCAGCAGAGCGACATCCCGGACGTGGTGTACCTGAAGGACGAGCAAGCACTGGTTATTCCCTGCCGGGTCACCGCCCCCAATACCAAGGTGGCCCTGGTCAAGGTGAGAGTGTGACTGTGTGGTACAAAATATCATCAGGTTGGGCCTGTGGAAAGGCATGTGTATAGACACCTAACGGCATGCATGTTACATATATACATAACCCTATATACAATATATTAAACATAGAGGATATTAAATAAATAACCCTTGTATATATACTGTACAGACACCTGGTTAAAAGTGTTAGTAATAGTTGTGCACCTCCGCATCCCTCACGTTAATGTTAATGATAGCTGTGCATCCCCACCTCACTCAGGTTAGCATTAGAGATTTTTGTGCACCCCCATATTTCTCAGGCTAGTTTTAGCGATAGCTGTATGCCCACACATCGCTCAGATTACTGCTAGTGACAGCTGTGCTACATTGTTCAGGTTAGAATTATATACATATATATATATAGCTGTGCACCCCCACATCACTTATTTTAGCATTAGCAATAGCCGTATGCCTCCACATTACTCAGGTTTGCTCTAGCTATAGCCGCGTACCCCCATATCACTCAGGCTAGCCTTAATGATAGCTATGTACCCCAAATCACTCAGGTTCGCATTAGTGATAGCCCAGTGTCCCCAGATCACTCAGGTTAGCATTAACGAATGCTGTGCACCCCATATCACTCAGGTTAGCATTAGCAATAGTTGTGCGGCCCCACATCACTCAGGCTAGGGTTAGCAATAGCTGTGTACCCCCATACCGTTCAGGTTAATGATAGCAGTGTGCTTCCACATATTTCACATTAGCATTAGTTATGCGCTCCCAAGTCAATCAGGCTAGCATTAGCAATATCTGTGCACCTCCACATCTCTCAGGTTAGCATTCGCGATGGCTGTGCACCTCCACATCTCTCAGGTCAGCTTTCGCGATAGCTGTACACCCACACTTGACACAGGTTTTCACAGCAGGAAGGATGTAGCAGGAACACATGCTGTGAATCTCACCCAAAAGAGCTGTTTGGTTTCACTGTTTACATCTAACTGTAATGTCTGTGGCTCTGGAGCCTCAGAGGTGATTATTCTAAAAATACACAAGCACCTCCGCCCCACTACCACTGCTGCGTGTTCAAGTGTTTTTTTCCTGGAAGGATTTTGCACTTGGTTCGCCTCTCTGGTCTAGCTATTCTCACTAGGGAACAATACCCAGCAGGCCAAGCTCTCGCCTGAGCCGTCAGGGCGGCTCTTGAGCTCCCTGACCTGCAGGCAAGCCGAGGGTCTATTTCCTGTAGTAACAGGATGTGAAGAGATGGGCTGTAGTCACGTTTCCCACTTCCTGAGGCTCCCACCCAGGGTGAGGGTACAGGGGAGGGTCTTCAGTCTCCAAAGGAGTAATCCCCAGTTCTTACTGGGGGGGGTCTGGGCTTTGGGGTCACATCTGACATGTTCATGGGGCACAGCTACCAGAGTATGTGCTGTAGGCATCAATGCTCATCAGCAACATCCTTCTCATGAGATGTGTCTCTTTACACTTGAATAACCTGCATGGACCCGTTTGTCCTCTACAGTTTCCAGGACAAGTGTTGCTTCCAGACCAGAAGAACATCATCTGGAACAGCCGACGAGGCTTCATTATCCCAAAACCCACATATCACTACATCGGGTTGTTCTCCTGTGAGGCCACCATCAACGGGCATCTCTACAGTTCCAAGTACCTCACTTACAGACCAGGTGACTCACTCATCCTGTTATACTAAGTGTAGCAAACACAAGCAGCTTTTGGCAGATATCAGTTAGACCCTGTTTA
Source organism: Mormyrus proboscirostris (assembly GCA_026779585.1). Classification (NCBI taxonomy): domain Eukaryota; kingdom Metazoa; phylum Chordata; class Actinopteri; order Osteoglossiformes; family Mormyridae; genus Mormyrus; species Mormyrus proboscirostris. The sequence continues at coordinate 24,038,481 of JAODKF010000089.1, forward strand.
CACACAGAGAGCGCAACAGTACCTGTGCAGACAGAATAGAATAGAATAGAATAGAATAGAATAGAATACCTTAATTGATATCATAGAATTTACAAGAGTATACAATTTGGAAAAAAGAAAAATAAAAAGAAAAAAAATTAAGAAAATATATATTGTATATTAAAAAATATATAAATATACTTTGCACTCAAATTTTTACAAGGATAAAAAAGACTCAATGAGGAGTAAAATGCAAGCATGAGTATTATTATGAGATTATTGTGCAGTCGAAAGTAACAACAGGTAACAGAATGTGACAGTAGTGCAAAAAGACAGTGGCATGGCCATATATGGACAGTGCAGCACGCTGGACTGATTATGCTGGTTCAGTAAGGCAACAGCTTTCAAGTTGAAACTGTGCTTCATCCTCGTGGTAGAAGCCTTGATGGTTCTGATATTTGTTCTAAGTCGGGGGGGGTCATGGATCTGATGGGCTGTATATGCCTGTCCACAGTGAATAAGATCCTGGACATCTACCTGAACAGCACAGAGTCCCTGGCCTCTCTCAGAGGTCACAGCTTTGCTTTGAACTGCACGGTCACAGCTGCTTGGAACTCCAGGGTCTCCATCAGCTGGAAATACCCTGGGCAGGTGAGCATATCGCAGTGAGGGAATATAAATTTCTCTACCTGTCCTTTAGGGAGGGGGGTGTCCTGCTTCATTGTTTACACTCAAGTTTAATGTAGTTAATGTAAATAACCAGATAACCAGGCCTGTTCCGCAATCTGCTCCCAGAAAACCAACCAGTCGGCCTTCATCACACGCCGCATCCTCCCAAGCAGCTCCAGCCGCGTCTTCTACAGCGTGCTGTCCATCCCGCAGCTGCGCCGCTCGGACAGTGGCCTCTACTTGTGCCGCGTGCGGAGTGGACCGTCCCAGCGGGAGACCAACACCTCGTTGGTCGTCTATGGTTAGGATTCTGCAAAGCATCAACTGCTGTGGCCTCCCCGAGCCCATGTGTACCTGAGCAGGCACTGCATAGCCCAGCTGGCACTCTGACACTCCTACCTGTGCCCCGCAGACCAACCCTTCATCTCCCTGAAGCAGCGGAATGGCGCCATGCTTGAGGCTGCAGCGGGACAGAAGGCTTTCCGACTCTCTGCCAAACTGCGTGCCTTCCCCAAGCCGCATGTCATGTGGTATGAGTTCCAGTCAGCACCCCACCCATGCTACCCATTCATCCATCCAAAGCCTGTGCTCATTTATTCAGTGTTGCAGGGTCTGGAGCCTATCGCAGTGGCTATGGGCACAAGGCAGGGAACAACCCAGGATGGGGTGCCAGTCCATCACAGGGCACTCACACACACCATGAACAATTTGGTAACTGCAATTCACCTTAGCATGTTTTTGGACTGTGGGGGAAAACCCGAAAATGACACAAGCAGAATCTGCAAACTCCACACATATAGAGCCAGAGCAGACTCTCAAACCCTGGTCCCAGAGGTGACAGTGTTAACCACTGTGCTAATTTGTAGAATCGACGCTTCTTGTCCTTGAAATATGACTATAAGGCATGAACGTGGTAAACCCGCATTTAGACAAGATTGCATCCACACTAAGGCATCACCAGTAGATATCCAAGTGCTGTGCAGTGTGTGACAGTGACGGTGTGCACCGTGCAGGATGAAGGATGGAGCGCCAGCCACTGAGCGATGCTCCCGCTACCACGTGGATGGTAATTCCATAGTCATCCATGATGTCTCATCGGAGGATGCTGGGGTCTACACCATGCTGGCAGCCATTCCCCAATACAGGCTGTACAGGAACCTCACGTTTGCACTCGCCGTCCGCAGTGAGTGTCCCCACCCTCTTGACCCATCCAGCTGCTTAAAACCTCACCTGCCTCCAATCAGCTGATTGCTATCCTTCTGTGCTCCTCCAGTGAGACCCCAGATCGAAGAGAAGGCAATGTCTCCACGAGATGTAGGCCTTGTCCAGTTGGGCACCTCGAAAACACTACTCTGCACCTCACAGGGGTCTCCTGCCCCCAGCATCCATTGGCTGTGGCATCGCTGTCCGAAGAAAGGACAGTAAGTGTCCCCTCATTGAGAGAAGATCTCACACACACACGCGCACACACACACACACACACACACACACAAGCGTGACCTACCTGCCCACTGAAGCTGCGTCGGTGTAGCACATGCCCTCCTACCATAACATTCTGGGAGGTTCTGCACATGCTGGTCCATAGTGACCATCACACCTCTCTACTGCCTCCATCTCCTCTTTTGTCCCGAAAATTACAAACAATTCAGTCCATATCAGACAATGTAAAAGCTGCTGTTGGACTGATGCTGTCAGACCTGCTGCCTTTTCTGTGTGAAATTGTCTCTCAGCAGCTCTGCTCAATCCCTCAATGGGATTTAAACCCTGGAAAGTTAGAGAATCCCATGCTGCTGCTCAAGCATATACAGCATATCCATTGCCTTCCCCTGACCCTAATTCAGCAAGTGCATCCACGCCTCTGTTTTGTCTACCTCAGCATGTGTTCGGGCAGTGTTTCCTCCCTGCATTCTGGAGGTTTGTCTTTCGAAGCCTTTAATGTCGCGCTTGTGTGTGTGTTTGTGTGTGAGACTGCATGTTTTGATTGTGTGTTTGTGGAGATCACTCTGTTTGTGGGTGTGTGTATGCATGTGTGTGTGTGTGTGTGTGTGTGTGTGTGTGTGTGTGTGTGTGTGTGTGTGTGTGTGTGTGTGTGTGTGAAGGCATACAAAAAAAAACTTCAATGGCTCACAGATCCGCCTTCCCAGGCACAATTTGTTCGTTTCTATATCAAAATCTATGATTTAATGAAGTTCCTTTTTAGAAAACAGTGAGATGATGTTTATTATCTCTGTTGCTGAGAAGCATCCTGTTTATTTCACACAACACATGAATTATGCAAAACTCTCCTGAGATGCAGGCTATTCACACTCAGAATCACAGAGAGGACCCAGAACCTCATATACACTAAGAATCACACAAAGGACACAGAACCACACACACTCAGAATCACAGTGAAGAATTCAGAATTGCAGAGAGGACGCAGAGCCTTACACATACTCAGAATAGCAGTTAGGATGCAGTACACATATACACACACACAGAATTGCAGTAAAGACATAGAACCTCAGACATACGTTTTGAACTGCACTTTGAGCGCAAAACCTCACAGACATTCTCTGAATCTCAGTGAGGACACAGAGCCTGACATACACTCATAATCACAGTTTGGATGCATTACTTCACACACACAGGGAATTAGAGTGCAGGCATAGAACTACACACACACACACTAAATTGCTGAGAGGGCTCAAAACCTCACACACCCACACTCAAAATTACAGTAACGGTGGAGAACCTGACACACATACCCAGCAAGGCACCAGTGAGGTACCATGAGAGAAGGTACCGCCCCCAAGCACTGCTCCCTGGGCGCTGAATTAGCTGCCCCTTGCTATATCATGATGACACATATAGGTTAAATGCAGAGGACACATTTCATTGTTGTGTACTGTGTGCTGTCAACCATGACCACTGATCACCAAAGTCTTCTAAATTCTTATTCTGAAATTCAAAATTCTGAAATCGCAGTGAGGTAGTAGAACCAAGAATTGCAGTTCGTTTTGTGGGGGCAGCCCCACATTCTTCATTTCTTATCCTTTAGTTACTTAAAAGTTATTAAAAGAAGCCCATAGTCTTTCATGCATGAACACACGGTGTCTTTATGGCAATTAACATGTTACAGAGTGGAATGACTCTCTTCTGTGACATATCTCCTCCCTCCTCCTCACGGACCTGAGTCCCCCCCCCCGTGTGAATCCAGGGTAACAATAAGCCTTTGGTTACACAGCACAGCGCGTACACACGCCTCACACACAGCCCTTTCCTCACGGCGCCCCGGTCCAGTCTGCGTCCTGTGTGCCTATTTCCTGACGTCTCTTTTACGCTACCCAAAGTTCACTCGGAGTGAATATCCCTGCTAGCATGTAGCATGACCTCCTATTTATCTGCACATATCAGAGTTGCTAACTAGGCACCCGTTTGTGCTGCCCTGCAGAGCTGGAACGCTGCCGGCGCCGTGACACCACCTTATATGTCGTTCTTCAGGCCCAGTGGGCTCACAAGCATGAGGCACAGAGTGGCTCCATTATGGGGTTTGCGGCTCTGACACAGGCCTAACGTGGCCCATTTGCTCCAGCTTCTCTATAGATCAGGCCACCAGATGCTCGAACTGACACTAGAGGTGCTGTCACGGAGCTACCTGTGTCGTGATGTGATTCAGTGGCTCGAACCCTTATCAGGCCCTTGTTCCCTCTAGCACTGCACCGCCGCTAGCCTGACGCTGAGTCGGAGAGGCCAGGGGACAGAACGGGGCCCCGGCGGGCCCCTGGCTGCTAGGGACCGGCCCTGGGAGCACTCTTATCTCGCTCCGGCAGGACTGCGGCCAGCTTCCTGTGCCAAAATCAGAGTGCTTTCCTCTTGTTGTTTGGCTTCCTCCCGGCGCGAGACACTTCCCTGCTCCGTGATTGTCCCTCGTCTTCAAACAGGCCTCGCTTGCCTTCCTCAGGAGCTTGATCTATTCTTGAGACCACAGCCCTAGCTCACCCCCCAGCCCCCAGCACATCCCATCCAGCCCGTTTCCACGGCAGCGCCCTCAGGGCCCCCAAGAGGCGCACTGCATGCTGGGAGTGCTGATGAGGGATAACCCAGCCAGGACCGTGCGGCATGGGCAGACCGGCGTCTTCTCCTTATTTATTTATTTTTCCCTGGGAAGAAGCAGCTCCGCCCCCCCATGGACACAGAGACTCCCCTCCTCCTGTACTTGAGCCATCACTGATTTCAGCTGCCTCCACCCTCCCCC
>JAODKF010000089.1:24043465-24056263 GCA_026779585.1 Mormyrus proboscirostris
TTTCAGCTGCCTCCACCCTCCCCCCCCCCCCCCCAAGTTGGTACTATAGCGGACGGGAGCCCCTGTGCCGATCCTATGTCCACGGAAGCTGCCACGGCCCATTTTGGGCTCCTCACATTCCCATCTGGAAAGACACTTAGGAGGCAATCCGAGCTGGACCAGAAGAAACTGGCTTGCTCCTTTCTGGATGTTGATGCTGTTCCCTCTTATCTTGGGGTGGAAATGCAGCTGATGCCTCCAAACCCAGTGACTGTCCACCATCAGCCTCTTCATCATCAACCCTGTATTTGTAACACTAATGTAACTTTCTCCATTTTGGACTTTCTCTGTACCATGTGTGGATGTGGCTGGCTGTGAGCCGTGTGCGTGCGTGCGTGCACGTGTGTGTGGGTGGATGTATGTGCACGTGTGACTGTTGGTGCTGCTGGCATGTGACCCTCTGCACTGGGGCGTCGTATTTTACGGGTCTTTGTCCCAATGTGACTTACTCACTTTGTAAAGATATTTCTGAGTAATATATGAATCTAATATTTAATAGTTTTATGACACTAACTGACTTTTGCCATTACTTGTTAGCTGGCATATAAATATCAACCGATGTGTTCATGTGTTATCAAATGTATGTTTTTTACATTAAATGTTATGAAAAGATTTCATTAGTTTTTCGGGCTTGTTTCTTGGAGGCAAATTGTGATGCACACGATACATTCTGCTCATGCCACAGCTGATGCTCAACATTCACAGAAACTCAGAATCAGAACCAATCAATATCATTCAAAATGTGAAGATAATAATCAGGTACAGTGTCAGTGTGATGAATTGCCATAACCCCATTACCTGTGCAGGTGGGGTCCTGCCTTCAGTGACTGCATGTGACAGTAACTCCTCAGGGTCATTACTGCCAGCTATTCTTGTGGCTTCCTGTAGACACTGTCCCAGCTGGGTGGTGGGTCCTGAATCTTCCTGGGAGGCGTGGGAGAATATAGCCACCTCACTGGCCCTGAGGTTCGCTGGCACGCTCCTGAGGGTGGGGTCCCGTGTCTGCTCGACAGGACGCTGGCATCTGGCCATCTCTGCCAAAAGGAAGAGCAATCAGGCACCATGGGAGGGATGATGGGTTATCAGCACTTCCCAGTAATACTGGCAGCCAGGGTACATAGCTGCGTGACTGCAAGCAGGCACACACGACTGCATCACGTCAGGCAGACACACAGAAGCAGGTATGCATGGCTGTGTTACAGCAAGCAGGCGGATGCAGTCACACACACGGCTATGTTATAGCAGGCAACCACATGCAGGCAGACACCCATACGAAGCTCTGAGACATAAGCGAGCTGCATCGGGGCTGAATGCACTTCAGCTTCTCAGCCATGGGTCTGTGTAGGAACAGCAGTGAATGTGCTGCTGGGTCATGGTAACAGAAAGTACTATGATGATGATGCTGATGGATGTGGCTTTCAGAAGTATACAGTGCTGTTACCATGGTGACACCATGGCACCAACACAATTGAACTGAGAGCCTGTTCTGTCCCTGCTGTGTCACCTAGGTGTAAAGCTGACGTCTTCACACAAAGAGACACTGTAACAGTCAGCACAAGCCCCAGGGACACAGAGAATGACATCCAGAGCATCAGCCAAAGATGGGAAGTCATTGAGGGCAAAAATAAGGTGAGAGGGGCCAAGAGCAGAGACTCCACCATCAGTTCCTGAAAGATCAGCTCATCCTCAGATCAAACATGGTTAGGTTGAACATTGAGAACAGCAAGAAAACTGCCAAGAATATACTTATTCATATGCATTCTTAAATATTTTCATAAATTTTAAGAACATGAAGCAATCGGTCTTTTCTCAGACTCAATGTGTGTTTGTATTTTTATGTGTGTGCGTGTGTGTGTGTGTGTGCTTCACAGACAGTCAGCGTCCTCACGGTGGCACATGCTCATGTGTCTGGCATCTTTCGTTGTGTTGCCTTCAACCACATGGGAAGCGACTGGAGGGATGTCCCCCTCTATGTTACAGGTATGTCATTCTAACATCATGATTACACTGTAACGGCACTGGTGCATCATTTTTTATTGGCACGTCATGGTGTGCGTTTATGTCATTTGTTCATATTAAATTGGAAAAATACTGTACTGAAAATCATCCAGAGCTTACGAGTGAATTACACAAATAATCACAGTCAGGGTAAATCACACAGTCAGATATGACTTACCTTTATAAGGTATAATGTTGCCAAACATCAGCCCATGAGTCATTCTTCATTCATCCATCCATCCATCCATCCACCCACCTACCTTCTGCACTGTACATCCAGTTCAGGGTCACATTTAGTGTTTCCTACCCACTCATCCACTCACTGTTGTATCATTCATTAGGCAGAAGGATATTAAATTATTTCGCTGCCATCATGGAAATATTTGCTTTTAAAATGATCATCAGTCAATAAAGAAGGTAAAACTGTTGCAGTATATCAGTAACAAGTTGCATCATATAATTTTTCTCTGTTGATTATACCATGCGCCATCACTGTATTAGTAAAGTTTAAAAATTAATAGTTAAAACTAAATTTTTTGCAAATGTACTATATAGAGGGTGGACACAGAAATGGATAGCACATGGTTCATATGATATCATGTTAATGTCAAGGATGAGGGTTTTCAGAAGAGCTTCAGTCTTTCATGATTAAACCCTGACCTGTGTGTAATGGGATGCTGATAATTTTGCACAAAGAAAACCTTCAAATTCTGGGGGCCATGGAGAATCTGCAACTCAACTTCACTTTCTGTGGATAGAATAGTATCTCCCAAAATTATGAGTATTCATAATTTTCAACCATGGTCAAAAAGACAGGTTGTTTATGGGTTTAATGGAAGGGAATTTTCCAATCCAGCATAGTCAACATTACGACAAAAGCCTGGATCAGTATCAGATGCCCTTTCTGCTAACCAGTTATCACCAGTAAATGTAGTTTAAGTGTAAGCTGTGCTTAAGCTGTAAGACGTGTCACTGAGCGAGTAGCTGTTTACATCCTGCAATTTCTCTAAGCCTTCACGGTGTGTACAGATGCCAGTTTCTATGGGTACAAGGTGGGGGTGTCACTGCTTGACAGGAACTCAGCCTCTTATCGAAGCACTTCCCCATGCCATTGCTAATGCGCTTTATTTTGAGAGTCGCGGTGGTGTTCTGGAAAGATAAACATTATCTTCCATCAGGAAATCAGAGGCTGTTTCCACGGGAAGTTTCACATGACTAAAGTAAATAAAAACTGTTTTTACCATATTCTTCTTGTTACGCCTACCTACAATAGGCATTCAACATTGCCACCAAAGATAAAATAATGCAGGCTAGTCTAGATGTTCAATGCAGGCTGGACTATACCCTCATTGCAGGTTAGCCTAAACCCTCAATGCAGGCTGGTCTATACCCTCAATGTCAGCTAACCTATACCCTCAATGCAGGATAGCCTGATAGTTTATATCAGTGGTTCTCAAGCTTTGTGTCTGGAAACCCCTGAAAAATACATTGGTCCTGTAACTCCTTTTGATTTGATAAAATTTGTAGGACAGAGTAGGGGTCCTTTAATGTACATTTTGCTGAGTAAGAGGTGTACCCAGGATCAATTTCAATCCCCGATGATAAAATTTGCTAATAGGTGACTACTGATAAAATTTGAGGTTGCTCACGAAAAAAACTTTCACAATCCCTCCCAATTATTTGGTGACCAGCTGGGGACTCATGCACCACATTTTGAGAACCACCAGTCGGTATTTTCAGTGCAGTCTGATTTTTACCCACTGGCTGAAGTGTGTCTCTTGCTCCTCTATCATCCTTAGACACTCCGGGAGGGTTCAGCATCCATCAGGAGGGGGAGCCCAGAGAGGGAATGGACCTTCACCTCCTGTGTCGGGCCAGCAAGCACTTGTACACATCACTATCCTGGCATCTGGCCATGCCCCCTCCTGACACCCTGACCATGTCCTCACCAGACACTCCAGCCATACCCCAACCTGACACCTCAACCACACCGCTGTCTGACTACCTTGCCCAGTCTCTGGCTAATACCCAGGCCCCGCCTCCGTCTGACAATCCAGCCCAGCCCATCCCTAGAGGCAGTGTGTCACTGCAACATGGGGTTTTCTCCAACACGCTGCGGCTAACACTGAGGAACCTGACGGTGTGGGACTCCAACACCTACAGCTGCCACGTCCACCATCAGCTGACGGGGGAGGAGTTCCGGCTTGACGCCAGTGTGAAAGTTGTCAGTGAGTCTGTCACTTACCGAAATGCACGAAAGGCATGACTACAGGAACATCTCACACAAATTCAAATATGCTGCTCTTCCTGTCATTGTGTGGACGTCACATTGGTCAGCAGTACGATCCCACAGTCCAGAAAACCCATCAGGCACCACAGGGTCTGTTTCTCAACATTTACAGACTGGGCTGAACTTAGGAAAGCATGTTTATACCCTATCCACATCCACACTCAGTAATATTTAGGTACACTAGTCCGCACCCAATGACCCACACGCACACATATACACAAACACATATGTACACACAGGTACACATACAAACAGACACACATATACGTACAGACACACACGCGCACACACAGACGTACACAGGAGTTCTTGGGAACAGGGTTCTGTAACTTCCTGTGACCCCTCCCACCCTCATCTGTTTCACATGGGAATAAGCACTGGTCAGGAGGAAGGGGAAACAATGAGACTTCACACGTAAAGCAATAAACCAATCAGCTTCAGCCTCACAACAATCAGCCAATCATCTGGCTGTCGAGACCAAGGAAAGGGACAATACTGAGCCAATTGTAAACTGTCGGATCTAGGAGATTGACAATAATCAATTATGTCCGGGAGGAAAATATCCAAGACAATAACTGTCTCATGTTCATCCACTTTACTACTGTCCCATACAATTCGTGTTCTTCCTCACGTTGAGCACGACAGCCTGAGAAGCAGCAACTTGTCCTGCGTATTTATGGTAACTGGACAAAGAGCACCGAGCAGTAAGAGGTCGGGCTCCTGCTGTTTCTCGCACATACAATTGCAGCCCCACAGTCTGAGACATGCAGGTGTATCCACAGCCCTGCAAGCGCCTGTGCTGCTGTACAACCTCACCGATGGCATTGTCAATGTGAGCAGCTCCATAACCTTGACTTGTGCCGTCCGGGGAGTGCCACATCCAGTAGTCACATGGGAGAAGAACCACCGGAGGCTGCACCTGGGATCTGGTGAGAGAGTACGCACATGCATGTGTGATGGATATAATCATATACAAGGACATTGGACTAACCTTGGTGCAATTTGGGTAATGTGGAACAGGTGTCCTTCTCACTCCAGAAGCAGGAACTCTACACATTGAACGAATCACAGTTGAGGATGAAGGCCTTTACACCTGCAGGGCTACCAATGAGAAAGGGTCTGTGGAGAGCTCTGCCTACCTCTGGGTTAATGGTAATGATGCTCTTCTTTCAGACATGAGTATGTCCTCTTCCAGATTCAGTTGCAACAGTACCAAGATGCTTCATTAAAAAAGCCTGCGATACCAATGCATTTGCACTTCAAACAGAACGAATAGCAGAATTATGAAAAGAAGAATCAATTTACCAGTAAGAGTAACACCCATTAAAAATATGCCAAAAAAACATACAGACCACGTGCACTTCATGTGCAGCTCACATGTTTAAAAAAAAGGCAGGTTCATCAGTGATCTGCTGCCTCAGCACCCCCTAGAGGCTGGACAGCTCCCTGCAGGTAGCAGACTGAAGGAGAAATGCCCAGTGTGGAAATACTGCAACCTCACCCACAATAATAGCAAAACCCTGTCCCCATTTCACACTGAAATTAATATACTACAAGCTACACTATATAATGTACAGTGATAAGTCATCACATTAGGTTCCATATAGAATGTGTGGACCCAGCTGATACAGGACGTACTTCCTGTCTGCACACCATCCTCTTCCAGGAATGTCCCGCAAGCAAAACGTGTCAGAAAAACCTCATTTTTCTGAGTCATGTTTTGGGTAAGTGCTGATCGGGGTTCACAGGTGGAGCTACACTGTGGAGTTGAAAGGCCGGGAATCAGCAGCAGACACTGCAGGAGTCAGTGTTAACAGGGGCCTAGTTAGGAAGGAAGTGTCTGCATCCAGCCAGTAAACTCCTCAGCCCCTCCTACATAACAGCAGAGGGAAAGATGAATGAGTGGCACCATTGTTTCCTACTGATCAGCTGTTAATGGGAAAGGGCCTGAAAGCTGAATCACAGCTCCCTGCTGGATGAGTAAATGAAATTTTCCATTCCTGTACAGATTCAGCAGAGGTCTCGCCTGTGGAAATCACCACTCTCACTTGTACCTGTGTGGTCGCCACACTCTTCTGGCTGATCCTGACGCTGTTCATTCGCAAGCTTAGAAAGGTGAGTCCTCCTAGGTGCGACATTGAGTGTGCTTCACAACATAACATCACAAAGGGGACTGAGTCTCACGTCCTCCACTCTATAGGTACACCAGTCTGCATTTACATAGCATTCTACTCCCACGAGTACTCAAAGTGCTTTACAATACATGCCTCACATTCACCCATCCACACTCACATTCATACACCAGTGGCGAAGGCTGCCATGCAAGGCGCTAACCTGGAGCAATTTGGGGTTCAGTGTCTTGCTCAAGGACACTTTGATGGGGTCAGAAGGAACCAAGGCTCGAACCCGCAACCCTCTGGTTGCCGAACGATAGCACTGCCTCCTATACCATCAGCATCCCATGGATACACATGGATACACTCAGGAATACACATTGCATACAGCTAGTATGCAGGGATAGGCACTGTACAAAGTGAGTACACAGAGATAAACATTCCACACAGCTAGTATGCAGGGATAAGTACTGTGCACAGTGAGCACACAGGAATGCACACTGTATACAGCTAGAACGCAGAGATAGATACTGTTGAAAGTGATTACACAGGGATTCACACTGTACACAGCTAGTATGCAGGGACAGATGCTGTACAAAGTGAGTATACAGGGAAAAATATAGCATGCAGCAAGTACTCAGGGAAGCATACTGTTCACAGTGATTGCCTAGAGCTATACACACTGTACACACTGCATACATAGCGATACACACTGCACACAGTGTGTACAAAGAGAACACACTGTATATAAGGAGTACACAGTGAATATGCATTAAAATGCAACATCACATACTGTAGGCAGCTGACACACATCTCTCCATGTTTCAGCAAAATTCCATGCCCGTCAAAGCCAACTACCTGTCAATCGTCCTGGACCCTGCAGAAGGAGCCCTCAGCGAGCAGGGGCATAGGCTGCCTTATGATCCGTGCGAGTGGGAATTCCCCAGGGACCGCCTCAAACTGGGTAAAGCCGGATGGAAACGGGCTCAATTTTTCTATGAAAACCAAATGCTGATAAATGTGTTATATGAGATCTGGGCTCCGATCAGGTGTTGTGGTATATGAAGTATGCGATGCATGTTCTAGTTGGGTTGAAATTTGTGTTCTGGTAACTGGGTATTGTAGTGTGATTTGTAAAATGTGTATGTGTATAATGAATTGCAGAGAAACCCCTGGGACGTGGTGCTTTTGGGAAGGTTATGCAGGCCTCAGCGTTCGGCATCGATAATTCCAGCAGCTGTAAGACTGTGGCTGTGAAAATGCTTAAAGGTATCAAGACTTAATCACAAGGGCCACATCTATTCAGGATGGCCATCCATAGGGAACAGAGCTACTGCAAGGGAACACAAATAACTATGAAATAGCTTTGCTTCTTGGACAGTAGAAAATTTATTCTGGGTATCTGGGAAGTAAAAGATCACTGGATTTTAAGTGAGCTGTTACACAGATGGCCTGATGCATCAAAAGTGAGTTTTGTTGTATAGTTTGTAAACATCATCACTGTGTGTGTTTAGAGGGGGCCACACCTAGTGAGCATAAGGCCTTGATGACCGAGCTGAAAATTCTGATCCATATCGGGCAGCACTTAAACGTGGTCAACCTGCTGGGAGCCTGCACCAAACCAGGAGGTGGGTCTGTGCACCTGTGTTCTATATGTGCCTTTTGGGGTTGCATGTATTTGTGTGTGTGATTATGCAACAAACAGTCCATCAATCCATGCATTCTCCACCTCTTTTTTTGGGGTCTCAACCATAGGGGCAGTAGTCTGCTCCTCCAGGGGGACACCCAGCTGTTCTCAGGCCACTTGAGAGATATTATCTCTCCAGTTTGTCTTCACTCTGTCCCAGCGTCTCTTCCAGATTGGACATACCCAAAGATTGGCCACCCCTGATGTAGTGTCTTCCTGGTTCTGCTTAGGCCCCCTGTTGGTCATAGTGGAGTACTGCAAGTATGGGAACCTTTCCACTTACCTGAAAAGCAAGCGTGACATGTTCCTATTGAAGCGGGTAGGTGCCTGTCCCCGTTCTCTCTCCTAGTTGCTCCTGCCTGCTGCTCCTCACTGACAACCTGTTCTGGATGCCACAGGACATTGCAGGAGACACTGGAGCAATGAGGCACCTGATCAGTGTTTCCAGCAGCTACAACTCCACCTGCTCAAGTGCAAAGGAAGATCAAGAACAAACTGAAGAAGAGGATGGTAGGAGTGCAAGTTTACCCAAGATACTTGAGACACTGAGTAGGGTCCTGTCCATTAGGACCTCTGGTTTTATGTGCCCTTAAGAACATGTCCTAGTCTTCCAGCATTGATTTTTTGGCCCACCCTGTTTTTAAGGTTCTGCCTTCAGCTCCAATGGTACTCTGTTCCTGGAAGATCTCATCTGCTACAGTTTCCAGGTGGCCCGGGGAATGGAGTTCTTAGCATCCCGCAAGGTGTGCTGTCTTTTCCTATTATTTACACTGTAAAGAAGTCATATTCCAGGACACTGATTGGCTATTTGAGTGGCTATTTCAGCCCCATGTTTGTAACAACAGTGCATCCACCGGGACCTGGCAGCAAGGAACATCCTGCTCTCAGACAATAATGTGGTCAAGATCTGTGATTTTGGCCTCGCGCGGGATGTCTACAGAGACCCCGACTACGTCAGGCAGGGAGATGTAAGTCCAGCTCCACTGCATAAGATTTTCAGGGTGTGTCTGCATGCCCAGGCTGACAGTGGCAAGCCAGCTGCATATTTTTTTCAGAAGTTTCTTTGTATACAGGCCCGGCTGCCGCTGAAGTGGATGTCACCAGAGTCAATTTTTGACAAAGTCTTCACTACCCAAAGTGACGTGTGGTCTTTTGGTGTTCTTCTCTGGGAGATCTTCTCTCTGGGTGGGTCTCTTTAGCATAGCTGTTGTTCATCTGGCACCATAACTGCACACATCTCTAACCCCAAATTTGTGGCTTCATACTCAGGAGCCTCTCCGTACCCAGGGCTACCTATTGATGAGGACTTCTGCCAGCGGCTCAAGGAAGGAACACGTATGCGAGCCCCAGAGTACAGCACGCCTGCCATGTGAGCATATATATATACAGTATATACACCCAGGGTATGGCAGTTATGCCATGTGACCATATATATACAGTATATACACCCAGGGTACGGCACCCCTGCTATGTAAGCATATATATATACAATATATACACCCGGAGAATGGCAGGCCTACCATGTGAACAAATATATACAGTATATAGACCCGGGATACAGCATACCTGCCATGTGAACATATATATAGACAGTATATACACCCAGGGTATGGCAGGCCTGCCATGTGAACAAATATATACAGTATATAGACCCGGGATACAGCATACCTGCCATGTGAACATATATATATACAGTATATACACCCGGGGTATGGCACGCCTGCCATGTAACCATACATATGTTGACTTAAAATGTTCTGGTATTTCATGGAGTCCATAATGCCACAACATCACAGAACCTTCACCATATATTGCATTTGGGATAAGGTTAATTTCATTATAGCCATCCATCTTTTCTGTGCCAAACCCACGTTATGTGTATTGCCAAAAAGCTCCATTTTTGTTTCATCAGACCACTGAATTTGGTTCCAGTCAAACTTGTGGTAGTGTTTTTCAAACTCCAGGTGCTTACGTTTGGGGTTAACTGGCAAAAAAAAAGCTTTTTCTGGCATACCTTCCAAAAAATCTTTTAGCATGAAGGGGGCTTCTGATAGTTTTTTCTGAAACGCGGTAACCAAGATTTTACTTGGTCTTGTAATTCATCAACAGTTATTCTTGGGGATTTTTTTGCCTCTCTTATGTACCTCCTCACTGTACGCTGGGGGAAAATAAACTAAGCTTCCAGGCAGGTTTGTGACAGTTCCAGTTGCTGTCCACTTTTGTATTATTGCCCTAATACAAAAGAAATGGGCATTTTAAGGCAAGTAGCTATTTTTTAATACAGTAAAATCCCATTATGGCGGACTTGCTTATAACGGAATATCGTCTATAACGGATGAGGTCTGCTGGTCCCACCAGTGCGCCTTTAAGAACATGTAGAAAAAGCATCGGATATAGCAGACTTGCATATAATGGAATTTCACTTATAACGGACAAACAATTTGGTCCCCAGGGCCACTTCTAGCTGTAGTTTTGTTCAGCTATAACAAACATGCAGGCGTGCTGGTACATTGGGGTTTACCGCGGGACTTCAATGCTTACATGGGAAATGACAGTGAGACCTGGAGGGGCGTGATTGGGAGGAACCTCTCCTCCGATTTGAACCCGAGTGGTGTTTTGTTATTGGACTTCTGTGCTCACCATGGATTGTCCATAATGAACATCATATTCAAACATAAGAATGTCCATAAGTGCACTGGGCATGAGGACATCCTTGGCCACCGTTCAATGATCGACTTTGTGGTCATGTCATTGGACTTGCAGTCGCAAGATTTGGACACTTGGATGAGGAGACAGGCAGAGCTGTCAGCCAATCACTACCTGGTGGTCGGCCTAGCAGGCCCAAGCATATAGTGAGGGTCAACTGAGAACATCTGTTGGAATCCCCTGTCAGACCGTGGTGGACACCGGTGCTGAGGGATGCCGTCAAGCCGAAGAAGGAGTTCTATTGTGCCTTCTTGGCCTGTGGGACTCCAGAGGCAGCCGATGAGTAGCCAGTGGGCTAAGCAGAATACGGCTTCGGCGGTCGCTGAGTCAAAAACTCGGGTGCAGGAGAAGTTTGGCAAGGCCATGGAGAACGACTTCCAGACAGCTTCGAGGAGATTCTGGTCCACTATCTGGCGGCTCAGGGCGGGAAAACAGAGCAGCATCAACACTGTTTATGGTGGGGATGGGGCACTGCTGACCTCAACTCGGGATATTGTGGGTAGGTGGAAGGAATACTTCGAAGACCTCCTCAATCCCACCAACACACCAACCAATGAGGAAGCAGAGTCTAGGGACTTGGGGGTGCACTCCCCTATCTCTGGGGCAGAGGTTACTGAGGTGGTTAAAAAGCTCCTCGGTGGCCGGGCCCTAGGGGTGAATCCACATGGAGTTCCTCAAGGCTCTGGATGTTGCAGGACTATCCTGGGTGACACACATCTGCAGCATCGCATGGACATCGAGGGCGGTACCTCTGGATCGTCCCCCTCTTCAAGAAAGAGGACCGGAGGGTGTGTTCCAACTTTAGGGGGATCACACTCCTCAGCCTCCCTGGTAAGATCTATTCGGGGGTCCAGGAGAGCAGGGTCCATCGGATTGTCAAACCTCGGATTCAGGAGGAGGTTTTCACCCCGGCCATGTAACAGTAGACCAGCTCTGTATTCTGGGCAGGGTCCTGGAGGGTACATAGGAGTTTTCTCAACCAGTCTACGTGTGCTTTGTGGACTTGGAGAAGGCATTCGGGAGTCCTGTGGGGAGTATGGGCTGCCAGGCTTCCTTATAAGGGCTGTTCGGTCCCTGTACGACCGGTGTCAGAGCTTGGTCCGCATTGTCGGCAGTAAGTTGGACTCATTTCCGCTGAGGATTGCATTCCACCAGGTCTGCCTTTTATAACCAATTCTGTTCATAACTTTTATAGACAGAATTTCTAGGCAAATTTCTTAGGTCTCTGCTTTTTGCAGATAATGTGGTTCTGTTCACGCCATCGGACCGTGATCTTCGGCTCTCACTAGAGCAGTTCACAGCCAAGTGTGAAGCAGCCAGGATGAGAATCAGCACCTCCAAATCCAAGACCATGGTCCTCAGCCAGAAAAGAGTGTAGTGTTCTCTCCAGGTTAGGATGGGGGTCCTTCCCCAAGTGGAGGAGTTTAAATATCTTGGGTCTTGTTCACAAGCGAGGGAAGGATGGAGCGGGAGATCCACAGGCAGATCAGTGAGATGTCAGCAGTGACGCTGGCGCAGCATTGGTCTGTCATGAAGAAGGAGCTGAGCCAAAAGGCAAAGCTCTCGGTTTACCAGTCGATCTACGTTCCTACCCTCAACTATATTCATTAGCTGTGAGTAGTATCCGAAAGGACGAGATCGCGTATACAAGTAGCTGAAATGAGTTTCCTCCACAGGGTGGCTGGGCTCTCCCTTAGAGATAGGGTGAGAAGCCATTCGGGAGGGACTCAGAATAGAGACGCTGCTCTTCCACATTAAGAGGAACCAGATGAGCTGGTCAGGATGCATCTCTGGTGAGGTGTTCTGGGTATGTCCCACTGGGAGAACTATGTCTCTCAGCTGGCCTGGGAACGCCTCGGGATCCCCCCCAGAGGAGATGGATGGAGTGGTTGGGAAGAGGGAAGTCTGGGTTGCCCTGCTTGGACTGCGGGGGGGGGGGGGGGGGGGGGGGGGGGGGGGGGGGG